>CM076578.1:1365336444-1365610048 GCA_034641835.2 Pinus albicaulis
AGGATTTGTTAAATTTCCAAACAAGAAAATCCTTTTTAAGTAACTGTTTAAAACCAACCAAAGATAGGGCTAACCATAAACTTCTTTGGACAAGCTTGTATTAAAGCTAACTTATCATACAAACAATCCAGTAATCCACATGACTACTTTCAGAAGGGATGAAAACAGAGAAGAAAAAAAAGTGCAGCTAAAGATCAAGTTAGATGCATCAAAATCTAGGCCTGCTTTAAGCATACTCTTAGGGAAACCTTTAAAAAAACCTTTGGAGAAAGAACTAGAAGACAGGGCAAACCATAAAATTTCCTAGTTTAACTCTACTTAGCATGTATTGAAAATATCATTCAAGAACTTCCTTTCAAGTTTTGCACATCAAGACATGGACTTACCAACATTCCCTGATTTGTTTACACCTAAATTAAGTCATTATTCAACACACAATTGAAAGAAAACATAAAGATAAAGCTTATCAGTAAGAGTAGGGTACCTTTAACAGTAAATCCTATCTCTATAATTGTTCTTCTTTATCAAAGAAAGATGAAAAAAATGGCATACATGAAAGGAAAACAAATAACAGTAAGAGGTACTTCGCTAATGATATAGACCAGGATACCAAAAGCTAGCTTGTATATTGATTGACAATCTAGTTACACACTTCAAGTCCAATGTTTTATTACAGCAACAACTTCTCTTCTCAGCCTAACTTCTTCAACAAAATAACAGAGCTTCAAAGCTTCAGAGTTTATTTACATTCAACAATGATTCGATACATCAACTATTACATCAGAAATCCAATAACCAACCTATATCTCATCTTCTACAGAAGTATTTATAGAAGAAATGAGGAGGTGGAATGAAAGAAAAGATCTCTAAGTTCAATTAATACAAGTTAATGCTTCTCGGCCTTTGAGGGGCTCAATAGAGAATTTTTCTGATATTTCTTTGTATTAATTAGTCTTTGTTGAGGAGGTAAATCCCCTCTGCGGATAGAGGCGATCCCTACTAGCCCAGCAGGGGTCTAGCAACAAACAAACAATGCTATGACGCAAGTTCCTAGTTACGAATGAAAGACTTGGGATAAGAGCCTACCTGGATTCCAACGCTAGATCTGAAGAAGAGATGTCCCCGTCCTTCAGCCCTGGCAGAATAAAAGATCTCTAAGTTTAGTTAATACAATTTAATGCTTCTCGGCCTTTGAGGGGCTCAATAGAGAAGTTTTCTAATATTTTTCTGTATTAATTGGTTTTCATTAAGTTTTTCACTGCTTCGCAGTTTTTGTTGACTTTTAAAAATTCTTGAGGTGAGTTAGCAGTAACTCTGGCTGCTTTTGAACAAAATGTCACTGACTGAGGCAATAAATTTTCCGTCTTCTGATTTATGGAGAGATGGAGGTGGCACTTTGGTAGCTGGAGAGGATTCAATTAGCCTCTGATGTGGCGGTGGAGGCCCTTCGGATTGATATATCTCTTTGTTTATTTGTTAAAACACTTTTAATTTTCTTTACTCTGTGTCTTAGGCCTAATCAGGCTTTGATCTTTATTTCTGGTCTTTATCCTTTAACAACTGTGGACTAGGCCTTTAATTCTCGAATTGGTGCCTTAATCCCTTTAAACTCCGTTTGAAATCATTCAATCTTCATTTCTACTTTAATTTAAACCTTTGAAGCTGATACTCTTTGTCTATTTGATATTCACTGTGTTTTGGCTGTCTTGTAGGGGCACAGAGGTTTTGTGACTTCACCAAAGCTCATGGAACATAGGTTGAATCATCTTTTGAATCCTGTGGATTCACTTTCTTCATGAAAAAATGGCCCGGGGATCGTCATCCCTGGCCTTTGTTTTATTTTAAAATTGTGAACAAAACCTTAATATCCTGTAAAAAACACACAAAAGTTAATGAAATCCTACGAGGATAGGTTTAAACTAATTTGGGGGTTTTGGGTGTAGGAGTGAATAAGAGCTGTTGGATTAGCATAATCAATGGTGGAGATTTCTTAATTGAGTCTTTTGGGAGAGAATTGGGTGAAAAGGGAATAGGGGCAAGAATATTAAAAGATGAAAAAGTAATGTTATTGAAGGGAAGTGGTATAGCGGAAAATCAACAGCGGTTTTCGCGTTGCGTTTGGATGGTATGCGGTTTTTTTCTTTTGGAACACAATATAGGTCTGCGTTCGACATGTGGATTTCTAAAACCACCCATATCGCATAAAAGTTGTGCATTGTAGAAAGGGTTCAAAAATTACGCGATATGGATACTGGGACATTGGATTGGAGGATCCAGATCCAAGAGTGTGAGTTTGACCATGATGGATGAAGAGCTATGGGGTAAAGTATATGTGGGGTCCAAGTGACGTCATCAAAAATTGGCATGCAGTGGACGATGAAATAGGCTATCCAATTGTTAAATTTCTTTGATGAGCGGTTAAGATTGAAAAAAAAAGCAGATAGGAAGAAATGAAAGGAAATGGAATGGGCGGAAGAATAAGGCTTGATGGCCTTAGATATTCGAAGATCGACGGTCAGGATTCCTTTTAAATCTTTTTTTTGGGAAAGAAGATTTTACAAAAAAGGTCAGGTTTTCTAAGGAAATTGGCAGAGAAATACAAAGGTGAGAGGACCCACCTTTTTATAATGGGCAGAAGAAAGGATCAATGTAGGCCGTTGGATTAAGAGCAGATCAATGGTGGATATCTTGTCACGGAATCGCATCAGCGGAGGTCAAAGTGTAAAGTGACAATGAAAAGTACCAATGCGATTGCACGCGGACCGTTAGATCTAGGAGAGACCAATGGTGAAGATTTAATCGGTGGGTACGATGGTAAGGACTTTGTAGAAGAGTGCAATTTAATCTGAGCCATTGGTTCTTTTGGATTCAATGGCTGAGATCTCATCGAGGCATCGTAATCGGCAGACGTCAAAGGAACAGGATAAGGGTTTTGTGATTGTCGATTTTGCGATGGAGTGAGAGCCATCGATTTAAAAACTAGACCAACGGTGGAGATTTAATCATGAAGGTAAAAGGTAGAATGGCTGGTTTGAAGAATGGAGCGACATGGACTGTTGGATCTGGGTGGAGTAGATCAGATCAATGGCAGAGGAAAGATCGCAGGATCGCATCGGAGAAAAAGGAAAAGAACCAAGAAAAGGGTCAAATGAACGTTTGCGATGTGATTTTTAAACTTGTGATGCGATTTTGTTTTGTGATGTGATGAGCCCATGGCTGTTGATCTGCAGAGATCGACGACCCAGATTTTTTTAAACCTTTTCATTGGGGAACATGAGAAATGAAAGGAAAGTCGGGTTTTATGAAATAAAAAAGGAAAGTAAGGTTTGGGAAAGAGTTTTAAGCCATTTAGTGCTTGATTGTGGGGCTTAAGGTATTATGAGGCGGGGGGGTTTACAGGAGTTAAGCCCTCAGGGGCTAAAAACCTTTATAAAGGAAAAGATTTTTTTAGGCTTAAAAACAGAGTTTTTGAGTCAAATTGAGGGTTCCGGTAAAGGAAAGAGGGAATTTTAAAACCAAGTTAAGGGGAATAAAAGGTTTTAAAAGGGGTTTTGGTTGATTTGGAAACCAAATGAAGGTAACTTGGAGGATTTTTATGGATGAAAGAAGGGAGAAAAGAGGGGTTTTTATGAGTGAAAAAAAAGGGTAAAATGAAGGGAAAATGGGGTTTAAAGCAATCTTTCTTTTGGAAAACAACATATTTTTCAGGAATATGTGGGAAAAAATAGTGAAGATTAACTTGGACAGTAAGGATCATCACAATACTTCAAGAACTCACAATTTTGGACATGAATTGTTTCTTGAAGGCTAAAAAGAAAATTTAGCCAATATTTGATATGACAAATTTTATAGGTGGCTAATAGCACTTTCCTAATTATATATAGAGGATGGCTCAACACTCCTTAAGAGTAGGGATGGTGGAAGAAGTCTGAACATCCCAATAGAGAAAATATGCCCTTATTCTTACTCAATAAATAAAAGTCAAAGGAAGTTATGAAAATTTTGGGAAGAACCAACATGATAAAGATAACCGATCATATTAATTTTATTGAAAATAAAGACACCAAAGTAATATAAATGGTTGTGTCCTTTCCTTTTTCTTATCTCTACAAAACAATTTCTTTTAAAAAAATGACAATTTCTCTTGATTTGCTGATTCCAGTAACCTTTAATTTGTGTAACCTTGCATAAATTGTATGTTTTCCTTTAGAAGAGTCATGAAGAATTCAAAAAAATCCTCAAAATTTTGTTCTAAAACAAGAAAAATGCACTCAAAAAGTGTTGTTCCTTTAATAAGGAACAACAAAAACAATCTGCAAAAATGTTGTTCCTTTCGAACGGAACAGTAAAAAAAATCAGCGAAAATGTTGTTCCTTTCGGAAGGAACAATAGAAACATACGACAGAAATTTTTGTTCCTTTGGAAAGGAACAACAAAAACACTGTGAAACAACAAAAATTTGCAATTAAAACTGTTGTTCCTTTTGAAAGGAACAACATCCAAGATGTAGAAAAAACTGTTGTTCCTTTTGGAAAGGAACAGCAAACAAAAACACTCAACGTGCGTTTCTTGAGAGAAATTGTTGTTGTTCCTTAAAAAGGAACAGCTTAAGAAACAAACAAAATAAAAGGAAAAGCTTTATGTACAAGTTTCAAAATAAAGAAATGATTCAGTAAATGGGTGTTGAGGAGGAGTTGTCTTCCTCAGCAAGAATCTGCATGGTAGAATCTTCCCGTAATTGTTGGTAAAAGGATTCCCGATTAAGCGGTTTATAGTAAAGTCGTACTCGATGACCATTTACTTTGAAGGAATGTCCAGATCCATCAGTGGTGGTTAATGTGATGGTGCCATTATCATGCACCTTTTGTATCTCGTAAGGTTCAAGCCATCGTGTCTAGAGTTTTCCTGGGAAATCCTGAAACCTAGAGTCATATAAGAGTGCCCAATCTCCTTCGTGGAATATTTTCTCTTTGATGAGGGCGTCGTGCCATTTTTCTCTCTGTTGATGAATTAATGCAGTGTGTTGAAGAGCAGAGAGCCTAATTTCATCCAACTCATTGATTTGTTGTAATCTTCTGACCTGGGCTTCATTTAAGTCTAAACCCACCTCCTGGGTTGTTCTTAATGTCTTAATTTCAAACTCTATTGCAAAGATGGGCTCTTCTCCAAATACCAGTTGATACGGTGAATACCCCGTGGTACCTCTCCATGTTGTTCAATATTCCCAAAAGGCTTCTGGAAATCTGTAAGCCCAGTCATGTCTGTGTGAGGCAACTATTTTTTTTAGTATAGATTCGAACACTTTATTCGTGCTCTCTACCTGGCCGTTTGCCTGTGGGTGGTATAGAGTTGTGATTTTGTGCTGAATGTGGTAATTTTCTAATGTTTCAGTGAGTTTTTTACCTACCAACTGCGGTCCTCCATCTGTAATTATGTCCCTCGCGAGGCTGTATCGCACAAATATCTGGAAAAGGAATTTTATTACAAAGTCTTCTGTAGCTTTCGAAAATGCCTCTGCTTCAACCCATTTAGTAACAAACTTGGTTGCAACTAGGATGTATGTTCTTTGATTCGATGGTGGGTTAATGGGACCAAAAAATTTGAGTGCCCAGTTTTCAAATGGTTCGATTACTAATTGTGGGTTCAAAGGTATTTCGTTGGACTGTCCAGGGTGACCTGCCCTCTGGCAACTATCACAGGCCTGTACAAAACTTTTAGCGTCTTTAAAAATGGTAGGCCAATAGTAGCCCGTCTGTAAAACCTTGTGGGTAGTTCTATGATCTTCAAAATTTCTACCACACGGCCCATCATGGCATGCTTTCAGAATATCAAATACTTCGTCCTCTCATATGCATCTCCTGATTTTCATATCTGACCCTGTATCAAACAGGTAACCCTCGATCCAAGAGAATTGAGTACTACGTTGTATTATTAGTTTTTGTTCATTAGGGGTTAGATGTTTAGGTAATTTACCTATTGCTAAGGAATTTTCTATATCAGCATACCATGGGGTTCTAACAGTAATAGCAAACAAATGCTCATATGGGAAGTGATCTTCGATTGTCGTTGCATCTATTAGCTTTGGTATTCATGATAGGAAATCAGTTATAGGGTTCTCTTTTCCAGGTCAATATTTTATTGTGATATCGAATTCCTGCAACAAAATAAACCATCTTGTTACTCTACCATTTGTAACAGGTTTATTTGCTAAAAAATTTATGGAAGAGTGATTTGTATATAAAAATACATGATACCCAGTTATATAATGTCTAAAATTATTTACAGCATGTATTACAGCTAGAAATTCTTTCTTAGTCACTGTATAGTTTAATTCAGTAGGAGATAGATTTTTGCTAATATAATAGATTGCATATGGTTTCTTATCCTCTTCCTGCCCAACCACTGCTCCAATGGCTGTGTCTGAGGCATCAGATGAAATTTGGAATGGAAAATCCCAATTTGGACCCCTTAGCACTAGGGCTGTTGATACAAGCTTTTTTCAGATCCTCGAAAACATGGTCACATTTATCTATCCAAATGAAATCACCATTTTCTGTTAGTGCATATAAAGGTGCAGCTATTCAAAAATAATGTTCTATGAATCTTCTATAATAACCATAAAATCCGAGAAAGCTACGTACCTCTGTTTGTGTGGTAGGAGTAGGTATTAACAAAATTATCTGAATTTTAGCTGGATCTACCTAAATTCCAACTGCTGAAATATAATGATCTAAGATGAGTCCTTCGGTCATCATCATTTGACACTTTTCATGGCTTAAACAAAGCCTGGTGTCAATACATCTTTGCAACACATTTTCTAAGTTTTCTAATGCTGGCTCAAAATCATCTCCGTAAGGTGTGAAGTCATCCATGTACACTTTGAGCCCTTCATTTATTAAATATGAAACGATGCTGAGAATGGCCCTCTGAAATGTAGCAGGGGCATTGCATAGGCCAAAGGGTAAAACTTGATAGGAAAATGTCCCCCAAGGACAGGTAAAAGTAGTTTTGTCTTGGTCTTCAAGGGCAATCTGAATTTGATTGTATCCACTGAAGCCCTCCAAGAAAGAAAATAATTTCTTTCCTGCCAATGTATCTAATACCTGGTCAATGAAGGAAAGGGGAAAGTGGTCTTTCTGGGTTTCTTTGTTCAGTTCTCGGTAATCTACGCATATTATCCACTTTCCATTCTTCTTTGGCACCACTACTAATGGAGAGACCCACTTGCTATCAAATATTGGGAAAATGAAATTGACATCCAACATCTTTTGTAATTCAGATTTCACAATACCTTTAAGGTGCGGGTTTAATCTTCGTTGGGGTTGGTGAATGGGTCTAGCATATTTTTCTGTGTAGATGTGGTGTGTACATAACTGGGGGTCAATTCCCTTCATGTATGGATAATCTCATGCAAAGGCTCCCTTATATTTTCGTAGTAATTGGACCAACTTCTCTTCTTGTTCAACAGTCAGTTTTTGTTAATGTTTAGAGTTTTTCCCAGTTCAATTTCCACAATTTTTCTATTGTAAACAGAGGTAGTGGGTATTGATTGATCATGTATGTCTTTCATAAGATCTTCTTCTTCTTTATTATCAAATGTTGCCTTGATCATGTGACATTGCAAATGGGATCTGATTTTTGACTTATTGATGAAACTGTTAATAATGTCATCCTCTTTTTGGTCTTTAAAATCGAGGGAATATTCTATGGTTAATGGTGATATATATTTTCCACGAGATATGATACAGGTTGTTTCCTTGTTTTGATTATTGATAGGATTCGTTGGGCTAGGGGATATAAATCTAAGTTCTTGACATAGTTTCCCCTTGTTATAGGCATGTTGCCTTGTCGACAGCCAATGTAAGCATCGGAAGTTTCCAAACAAGGTCTACCTAGGATCAGTGGGTGTCCATCTAGCTAGTTCTTTGGGTTGATAATCAGGAATTCAGCAGGGTACTCCCAGGAATCTACAAATACCATTACATCTTGTACTGTACCTTCTGGTTTGACTATCGATCGGTCAGCCAATTCCAATAAGGTTGTTGTTGGATATAATGATGTAATGCCAATTTTTTGACAAGTGGTGGTTTTTAGGATATTAATTTCAGCTCCCAAATAAACTAAGGCATTTGGAAATGATTTCCCATTGATTTTCACCGTCACTATAGGATTTCCTGGGTCTTCATATTTTACAGGTGTTTCCATTCCTGATAATAAATTAAATAGAGTACCGACTACTTGGACAGTTGGGTTGGTTGTTGTTCTCCTCTTTGGCTTCTTTATACATAATTCCTTAATGGTCTTTGCATAAATAGGAATTTCTTAGATAGATTGGAGGAGAGGGATTTTTATACACAAATTTTTTAATTCTCCCAGAAGATCAAAATCAGGATATTCTATTGGGTGAGGTATGATTAATCATTCTAGGAATGGTGGAGAAGAGGTGGTTGCTTGTTGTTGAGTTTTTTGTTGAACCACATTCTCTTTTTGCAATGTTTGTTCTGCAAGTAACGGATCTTCAATTTGAAAATTTTTGTCTCCCTCTGTTTCTACTATGTGCCTAGATCTCAATTGAAGGTCATTGCACTCCCTCAGTTAGTTCTTGTGGTTTCATTATTTGGACAGACTGAACTAGCCTATTGTTTGGGTTTGGGTTGGGCTGGGTTGGGATTTGTGGTCTTAAATCGGTCTGGGGGTTTTGTGGCAATGTATAGGGGGCTGGCAGTGTAGGTTGAGAGAGAGAGATTGTTCCAGCTGGCTGATTTGTAGGTCTTTTCTAGTTTGACTGCCAGGTTTGACTCTGCAAAGTGGAGGGGGGCCATTGTGTTGGATATGCATTGTTTTTCCAAAACAGTGGGCAGAAAGGAAAATTTGGCCAATCAGTTTGGTTTGTTTGATTTGGCCATGGTGATGTAGGAAATGGTTGTTGTGACCAATTGGGGAAAGGTGGTTGATTTTTCCACATTCCATTATATTGCTGAGAATTATATTGAGGCTGAAAAGAAGAGGATGGATCGATTGGCATACCTGTTTGTCGTGGCTGCCATTGTCGACGCTGATTAAGTAGGCATACCATTTCTAATTATTCTTTTTCCTCTTTTTAGACTACTTTCAATCCAGGGAGAAAGGGGCAACCTTATATGGAGTGATCATTTTTGCAGATGGCATAGACTTTGATTATATCCAGCGAGCACTCTTTATGGCTGTGTTTCTTCCTGCACTTAGGACATAATATTCCCAAGTTTTGTTCTGCTTCTGCTTGCTTTTGTTTGGCTTTCATAATGTCGAACTACGTTGTTAGAGTCCCTAGAATATCAGTTTTAAAATATTCCAGTAGATTGCCAATCTCTGTGTGGGTTACACCTTCACTGGAGGTCCTATTATCCCCTGTGATCATGTCACGTTCTGCTAATTTTAGCTTTGTGCTGCCTCTCGAGCTCCTGATACACAAATCAATAATGTCAGCAAAACTTTCCTGATATATATCACCTTTTCCCATAATATTTAATGTTTCAAACCATTGTTCCTTCATCCCTTTAAGTAATGTAGTTTTCAACACATTATCAGGTAAGGGTAAATATGCATAAAGTGATCTCCGGAGGTTGTATTGAAAGTGTTCTACATATTCCTCCAGTGTTTCATTAGGTTTTGATGTCATCTGAAATATTTCATCTTTTAATTCCCTGGACCTACAATAATCCTGATATTTCTTTAGAAACAAAGCTTTCATCTAGTCATAATCATTTATAACACCTCCACCTAACCCCATAAACCATCGTAAGGCTGCTCCTTTTAATGTGGAAGGAAATAATTTTAATTTTTGGGGATCGGTGGTATAGTCATACCCCCTGCATAATACATCGAATTCAAACATAAATGCATCTAGATCTTCTGATGTTAAGCCATGGAATGTAGGAATATGTTGAAGAGGAATGGCCTTCATAGGTGTATTAATTGTAGTGTCTACTATGGGATATTGCAATGTGGAAGTTTGTTGAGATGTTTGGTGGTTTTGGTTCAACGCCATTTGATCAAATATGTGCCAATATCCTTCTGGGATTTCGGGGGAATTCCTAGGCTTAATAGAAGGAATACGAATGACCTTGACAACACTCCCTTCATCCAGAATAATAAGTGTTCCCTGTTGGCCTACTATCTGAGGAGATTTAGGTCCTTTGTTTTGAATGATGTTGACAGTACTTCCCTTATCTTGGCTGCTCACCATTTGGATTAATTAAAGAGGAGATTTTGGTTCTTCTATTTCCCCTGTTTCCCCTTTTCCCCTTCTCCTTCGCGGAGATTACTAGAGTTCCCTTCTTGTGGAGAAATTAGGCGAGAATTCTCAATTTCTTGGGAATCTTTCTCAATTCCTTCCATTTGACTATGTACCTTAGCAAAGGCTACAGATGGTGACTCTGTGGCCTGAATGGAACTAGTAGGTTGTCTAGAAATAACTTTCCTAGGTCCTACTTATGGCTGAGATTCAGTTTTCTTAAGGATTTCATCAATGAAAGTTGTTCGCCCAAGGGTCACCAGTCCCTTAGGTTTTTCGGGTTTAGGAGGAATTTTGTTTTTTTTAGCCTTCATTCCTACCTAAAAAAATAATTTACCCAATTCTGCTGTGAAGCGGGCTGTGAGCAAGTATGTTTCTTACTCGATGCGCAAGTTCTTACCTTCCGTCTTTAATACCCAATTCTTCCCAAGCAGAAAAAAATTCAAATGTGCATCACTCCTTCTAAATGGCATACACTCTCCCTGGCAACAACGCCAAAATGTTGAGGTATCAAAGGTATCTTTTTAACACCTAGTTATCCTACATTAATCATCAATCCAGGAACGACTTTTTGTTTTAAGAGTGTACTGTGTCTGAGGCTGTAATTCAAGCTAAGAGTAATGCTTTGTAAGATGTAGCACAGTGTTCTAAATACAAGAGTAAACGGATGCTTGGAAAATAAATCTAATTACAATAACATGAACTCAAATGCTCTGAAATCCAACTATTCACTCAGTAAACATCAATCAAGGATACAGTAGCAATAACTCATTCCTCTAGAAATTGATGCAATTGGAATCAAACTGGAACAAGACAATCAATCTGGGAACGTGGAAGCAATAACCAGTATTCTCTACAGTTGACAGTCCTTCTTTTAAGCAACTAAAGGGAAATAGAAATTGAACCAAAGCTACTATTGAAAGTAAACTAGGAAAACTCTTTCAAAACAAACTCTTTGCAATCTGTAAACTAATGAATTGGAAATGAACAACAATGTAAATGAGTATAAAACTGTAACTTAGAAGAATCGAACAAAAAATACTAACTAATGAATCTGAACAGAAAATCTTAACTTAATGGAATCAAATAGCAAACTCTATTAAACACCAAACCCTGTCGACAGCAAACGTTGTTAAGCATCAATCCGAAATGAACAACAATACAACGGAATAACAATCAATTGGAACATAACATATAATGATGAACAACAAAGCTCTGTAAGGTATAACAAGATAAATAATACAGGAATTAAGGCCCTTGTCAAAACGGAACAACAGTGCAATTCATTAACATAACATAATCAATCAGTAATTCAACAAAAACCCAATTAACTTGCAAATGTAATGAAAACAACCACAAAATATCACCCGACGATAATTGAAAGATAGAGATACAAATAGCAGATCGATCCACTAGGGCTGGGCCCTTAGGTACCAATTAAACACCTTTGGGCTACTACAGAGCTAATAAATGGGATGGAAACATGTTCTTATATTAATCAAACATGAATAGTGTTTACAGCAGTCGGTCTCTGATCACGAGAGTCAATAAGAAAATGCAGGGTTACAAGAGAAATTTGTAATCAATAATTCGACTCCCCTCGATCTCTAAAGGCATTTCCTTTTATAGAAATTTCTACAAATAAGACAAGGAACAAGATAAGACTAAACATCGATCCCTCAGGATCGAAAGATCCTGAGGGATTCACTCCTTTTCTTTCTTTAGCTAGCGCTTGATCTTCTTTGGCTGTAGTTGTGTTGTTCCCTGTCTTCTCTTAGCTATGCATTCTGATTTCCTTCTCTTTGACTGGATATGGTTTATTACTGGAGGAACATCAGTTACTCCTTCTTTAGCCTTGCCTCTCGAATAGTTGTTTATTCTGTTTGTCTCATTTTTTTACGATAAAAAGGAAATTTTTAGTTACTTTTCACAATAAATGAAAGTCTTTGCAATTCTATCATAATTCTACAATAAATCACCTTTCTGGAATAAAAAGAGTTATGTTTAAAGGAAAAATATTAGAAAATTCATGGTGAATTCATACCTTTTCCAGTGCTCAACACTATGCTCCTTTACTGAGTCCACACGATTATAGCAGGGAATTCCTCTTGTATCTCATTACGAAAGAATCAACCATAGGTATGTTTCTGGTTCAAGAAGACGACACTCTCTATGAGCATGTGATTTATTATCTAATACAAGTCTTGGTAGGTCCTGAATTACGATACTCTCCTATCGAGAAGTTAGATTTGGTAGCTATTCATGATGTCCAGTGACTTAGACATTAAATTTTTCTCCGCATAACTTTTGTTTTGGCAGTTGTAAATGCATTTCAGTTTTTTCTCAGTATATGAATGATTGAGGTAAAATATAATATATGGGTTGTTAATCTACAATAATTTGATCTCGATTTATTGTCTGCTAAATCAACGAAATCTTTAATATTCATGCAATTAATGTCAGAGTTGCCTTTTGGAGAAGAAATAGTTTATGAGGAATCATTTCCTGATGAACATATTTTCCTTATTTCTTCACAATATCCTTGGTATGGTGATATTATTATATATCTTAAGGCTTGAAAGTTTCCCTTCACTTTTTCGAAGGATGAGCAAATAAAATTGCGTCACTTGGCTAAAATTTATGTTTATCATTGGTGACACTTTATATCATTGTGGGGTTGATTCAATCCTTAGACATCGCTTAACCCTAGAAGAAGCTAATTTAGTGTTGAATGATTACCACAATGGAGCTTGTGGTGTTCATTTATCAGGGATTTCTGCAACCCAAAAAATTCTGCGTGTTGGATATTTTTTACCTTCTATCTTCAAAGATTGTGTTGAAGCAGTCAAGAAATGTCATCCTTGTCAAGTCTATACATGGAATATGCATGCTCATCCAGCTCCGCTCTTTCCTGTTATTACAATCGGTCTGTTCACAAAGTGGGGAATCAATTTTACAACTTGTAACCCACCTTTGACAAAGGGTCATAAGTATATTGTTGTAGCAGTGGACTACTTCTCTAAGCGGGCCAAGGCTATGCTTACCTTTGCGAAAAATGGTCAAACAATAGCCCTATTTCTTCTCAACTAAGTCATTTATTTTTTTGGTATTCCTAAAGAGATTTTCATTAGCCATGGAATTAATTTTCAGAACTCCATGATGGTTGAGTTGATTCTCAAGTTAGGTTTCTGACAAGAACATTCATATCCTTATTATCCTCAGGCCAATTGATAAGTGGAAACCATGAACAAATCCTTGAAGGTTATCCTGCAAAGTAAACTTAATAAAGCTCAATCCAATTGGCACATTATGTTGTATCCTGCACTTTGGGCATGTCGGATGTCAGTTAATACTACAATTGGTTTCACTCCTTTTCAACTGGTTTATGGGTTGGAATAAATCATGAATCAATCTTCCTTTTGGGATGTGAAATTCCTTCTCTTAAGCTAGTCATTTAACTTCTTCCAGAAACTACCAGTCTTGAAGAACACCTTATTTATTTGGAACGTATTTATGAGTAGTGTCAAGACACATCCACGCTTAACGAAGCTCATAAGAGGAGGGTGAAGGTTTAGTATGATAATACTGTACAACCTAGGGTTTTCTCTGAAGGAGACATTGTCTTGGTCTATGATCAAGAAAAGGATTCCTTGGGGGCAGGTAAGTTTAAATCCATGTGGTATATTCCTTTCATTGTTAAAATGGTCTTGAAAAAGGGAGCATACGAATTGGTTGATTTTAATGGAAAAAATCTAGCAGAGCCCAGAAATGGGCTCTATCTTTAAAAGTATTATGCCTAGAATTGTGCTTAGCATTTACTTTAGTTTTGTATATATTGTACCTTTTTTGCATATCTACCTATCAGTTTCATTGTGACATCGATGTTTTTGATCTACCTTGGCAGGTATCTATGGATGATATTATCTATTTAGGATTTGTCGATGGTGCTAGTCTACATACCTAGAATTTGGCTTCCGCAACTTCGGTAATTTACTATCCATTCGAACATTTTTTACTCTCAAGGGGCATATGTATCGGTCCTGCTTCAAATAATGTTGCCAGATATAATTTTGTTGTTAATATACTATCTGAAGCAATATATATTGATGTTGGTTCATTATTAGTATACTTTGATTCACAACTGGTGTTGTCTCAATTGAATAAAATCTATCATGTCATGGATCCTTATTTATATCACCAATTTCTGAGAGTGTGTTTATTATAGAGATAATTTAATTTCCTTACATTTATTCATATTACACCATCAGAAAACACATTTGTGGATTATTTAGCCAATCAAGAATTAGATTTCCATATAATTCATTCATCACATTAAAAATAAAAAATAATCAATCATCATTTGTATATATGAGAGTGACATCATGAAATTGTTTGTATTTAGATAAGAGTCATATGCTCAAAATGTTATACAAAATTGGGACAAAAATTTCCTACAAAATTAGGGCTTATGCACGATCATGTCTATCACAAAAAAATATCAAGTCATCCTAACTCTATGTATGAGGGCCTTGTGCCCTAGAAGAGCATCCTCGAAAAAGACTATGGCAATTTCCATACATCATAAAAGTTGCACCCACTCCCATGGTACAAAAATAATGCGCATATGCATATCCTCTGGTAGATCCTCCATTATAGCCATATAAACTGGGTGGGATCAACCCTCCAGTTTCCTTTGTATATCATGAAGGACTCTCTCAGTGTCAGTTGTGGCATTTTCTGTGTCTAATTCATGACGCCTATGCCTCCGTAGACCCTCAAGTATTACTGGTCTGACATATGTGTCATGATTAATAATATGGTAATATTTTTTTTCTTATCAAAAATAATTTCATTTCATATTTTTGAAAAAAAAAAAAAAATTAAATGATATCAAAATATTTAAAAAAATCTTACCAAGGCTCCCCATCTAGCACTAGGTGAAAGTGGCAGATCTGGATCTACTCTAGATTTCATGCATCCATAGGGATAGTCCTCAATGGCGATGAATTTTTCTCCCCAGCAAAGGAAAAATTAGTCATCAAAGGTAGTCCTAGGGACCTTGCCACCCCCTATTATTTCCCTCAAGTTAGCCCACCTTGCTATGTGTGTATCTCTTGGGCTGCGGATAGTTGAAATCACCTTGGGTCGAAGCCCTAGTAATCTCTCAAAAAATAAAGTGCAAAGGATTTTACCATATCCAAATTTCTTGGTATTATTCTTACGAATAGAATTTAACTACATTTTCAGATTGGTCAGTCGAGCTATACACCAGTCATATAATGTGGTTAGGAATTTTGTCACCAAACTCATTGTATCACATGATTCTTGATGCAAAGATGTTGATATAGCTACCCTGGAAATTGTGAAAAGAATGAATGTTGTGTGTAGTCCCTCTACATCTCTGATCGGGATCTGAGTCACTACCTTCTGGGTATGTGTTGAACAATAAAGGAAAATGTAGTCATCCACATTGATACCTCTTGGGGCCTTCCCTTGCAATTTTGCTGGCTCTCCTCTTCAGGAAAGACTAGTGATGAATTATATATCCTCTACCTTGATCTTCATGGGCTTATGATCAATTATAAAGGCATCCTCTTCTAGATCCCACTAATTTACAAGAATTTCGAGCAATCTTTTATTTGTTTTCATATTTGGCAGTTTGAATAATTTCAATAAACCACATCCTCTAAGGGAATCTAATGCCAATGGATCTTCCATCACTTCATTTTCAATGCAACTATGTTTGCTTTCTCTCTCAAGTTGATAGACATCATGTACCATTCAACATTTTCATTTCATTAAAACCATGTTTCCAAAAATTGTGTTGTGCATAAGCGGGTTACTTTCATACACAGTCGTGTGTACACATGACATCAATATGCTCAACCCGTGTATACACAGAGGTTAAATCTAAAATGAAATTTCTATGGTCAAATCACTTGGAAATTACTTGAAATGATTAAGAAATTCACAAATAATGTGATTGAGGAGATTACCTGGAATATTCATGGTGATCCACTTGAGAAATTAGGTGGAATGAGCTTGTTGATAATTTTCTCTAGAGCTATTTTCTTTAAATTCCCACTACAAAAATGAAAAATGTAAGTAAAAAATGTGTATTTATACTGAAATTTCAAAATTTTCAAAAACCCAATTTATAAAGTTTATTTCTATTTTTAGAATTTATTAAAATTTGTGGCCTTTTTAGCTTTCAAGTGTTGGGATAGGTTGTTTTTCAAGACAAACTAAAGACTTTGAGAAATTTTTTACTTCTTCGATTCCATAACTCCTGACCTGTCATGGAAGGTGTTTTTTTCAGCACTGTCATATAGGTTAACCACTTTTTCATTGCATTCTGCATTCTAGCCTCCATACTATGATATGTTGCCATAGGGTCGATTCCATCATGTTATGATTCTTAAAACCATTTTCACTCGCACATATAAAATCATGACATGATGGTAGAACCATCCTTTACATGGGCTTCCTAGTTAGATCCTTGCTAGCATATGTTGCCCATGCTGAAAAATTGTGTAGGCTCTGGAGTCCTCTCTAGTCCCTCCATGACCTTTGCGATGAAGCTTCATTCTCCTTATTCTTCACTATATTTCTGTCTTTATACCTAGAGGCTCCCTATTGTTGATTTCTTCTTCTGCATTGCATGTTGACTATTTGTATCCTTCAATCTTAAGCCGGCTTCACAAAATCAACCTTGCAATCACTTAGCATCTGCAACTTGACACCCTTTTCCTATGGAGAGATCATTCCCTTGAGTGTCATTTACCAGTTTTTCCACCTTGCATTGAGCATATGATTGTTCCAATCCCAAGAAATAGTGCATCTGTAACCTGACACTCATTCTTTCCACTGTACTATAGCCATTCATTTATTCTTTTCAGGATTTTAATATGAAAAAGAAAAAAAATCATGCATTTCAAAAAAGAGTGGGAACATGACATTACTTCCATAATTGATGGCAGCCAGATTCAATTGTGTCACCCTTGAACAAAGGACAAAAAGAAAAGTATTTTCTCCATTGGGATAGGTTTTAGTTTCACTTAGGAGAGCCATAACCTTGTTATTGAGTCAATAATCCCCTGGTTGGTTATCTCTTCCAATCATATGTAGGGTTTGTTGATGCCTCCAACATGAAAAACTTATACAAAGTTATCATATGCTTCCATATAGTCGCATTTGATTCGAGATATTGTTCAAGGGAAGTAAAAATGAGCCATCCTTTCTGTGGTGTCCCTTGACTTATTTTTCAGTTGTCCATGCCTGGTATGCCATAGTTATGTTCTATCACATCATCTATTTGGTCCCTTTCTCATGCTACTTAAGAAGGTCTCCATTGACTTCTTACTGGTGAGTTTTGTCTTATTGACTTCGACAAATATCTCTGATAGTAGGCATAGAGCTGCACTCTGACCCTATTTCCATCATTGATAGGTGACCTTGTGCTCAGAATTGATCAACATCATGGGTCTTTAACTCAGTGGTTTCCCTTGTGTTCGACATCAGCTTTCAGTATCACACATTGGGATTTGGGAAATACCTTCGTTTCCATTTGACCCTATTAGTGGATTCCTTGCCTCTTTGTCAAATTTTGTTATTGGGTGGTCTAGAGGGTTTCTTTCATGTCCTAGACACATTTTGTGTATGCCAAAAATGTGCTTAGGGTTGGTTACTTCATCTTTCTTCATCCAATTCCTTCCAAATTATTTTCCTATGGGTTACACTCGCATTGGATTGATGTGGCATGCCTTAATTCCTTCCTTCCAACAGATCTTATCCAATCGAATCCAACTGATTTCTTTGGGAACAAGGTCTAGAGTCCTTTTTCAGTACCTTAGGGTTTGAGTCATCAGTGGAAAACTGATTCATTATCGACAATGAGAATACAGCAATGTCTATTGATTAGTAGATTCTCTCAATTGTTCGACTTCAACTCATTTAATCACACTTGTTAGATTTTATTAGAGTACCTTGACTCTCATCATCATTATCGGTGAGTTGTCTCATATTTGATAATGGTATACATTAATGACTGGTAATCAAATGATTTCACACATGATCAAATTCATCTCATTTATTCCCATAGTGTAGAAATGTACCATTCTGATCGGTGAAGACCTCAGGTTTGCATCAACATGTTTTGGTTCATTTGACAGCTCCTTCAGTTTTCTGCCAGTGACACCATCCACCTTATAGGTTTCAATTCATCACAACAACATATTATATGTTGGCACCAGTTTTAGATGCAGTACCATTATTCCACTCTTTATGAATTGGTACTTGGAGATTTAGTTATGTGACTTCAGTGATCAGATGATCCACTATGTACATAGAGATTTCATTTGTACTTGTATACATATTGGATCTGCTCCATACTTAATATGCAGACATGCTTTACTTTCACTAAGCATGGGTATGCACACCTCAGGCATGATCTTACTTTTTGATCTCTTCCATTGGATTTTGGCAGGCTAAAATCTAGTGAACTCCTCCCAATTCCTCACATGATTCATATTATACACTTAATACATTTTGGCATCATGTACCCCTTCTAACCTCATATATTAGGGGCATCTATTATAGCATCATTTTCCAGCTTTGTATACTTGATGCTCTAAGTTATGGCCTTGGGCAACCCTTTCCCTTCAAACTTGATCATTTACCTATAAAAAATTATTTTGAATTCCATATGTGATTCTGCCCTCTCTAAAGTGTGTTCACACGTGGGTCTAGTCATGCCCAACCCACATATATAATTTGAAATATGAAAAAATCTAAATTCCCTATTTTCTAGGTGGGGTTTACGGGTTACACTAGAAGCCTACCTACAAAAGCTCATAGATGTAATATCCCAAAATAGGAAAAGACAGTAATACACAACACAATAACTGGAAACTACAAAAATATGGAAATAAACTGTAAACACCATAAAAATAGACAGAAAAATTGAGCCATTTTATTAACAAGGAGGTGAAATACGAGTACAACATTGCTCAAAAATAGTAGCACTCAAGCCGATAGAGAAGGCTAAAGTGAACCTCAAGTCCTCTCATTGAGAAAACTACATAATTGTTGCTCTATTGGAGACCCTACTACCTTGTCCCTGTTGGAAATGCTAGAAATATAACTGTTGGCTGAAAAGGGATGCGTATATAAGGTTGTTCCAGAGCTCAAAAAATACTGACATTTAGAATCTATACTCTATGATGAAAACCCAGAATAACCCAAAAAGGATTTCTGGATTCGCACAACTCGGAAAATCACCCTCCCAGGGCTTACAATACATACCTGATGGGTATGCAGATCAATGGCATGAACTCAAAGATAAAATGGCTACAATGATACTCAATCAACTCAACGCATGAAGGGTTGGCCCCTTCTCCTGTTTAAGCTATAAGCTTGAGATATAGCTCCTCCTTCCTCCTCTCAAGTTGTAGTTGTTGAATTGCACAACTGCTGGAAGTCACTACGGTATCAAGAGGGTTGAAGCTGTAGCCTGATACTATATGATTTAATACTACTCACAGGTGATGGGAATGATATCAAAAAAATGAGGGGATGATCCCTAACAGGATTCCAAGCTCAAATACTTGGAACTTCCTCCCTCCTCTAAACCTACACTCATGGAATGCGTAGTTCCTATAGGAGCTGCTGCTACATGGAGGTCTAGAATGATGGCCTGATGTCGAATGCAAAAATGCTACTCTCAAAAGACTGAAATGGATGTACAAGGTGAATAGTTGATCCCTCCATAGGTTTTTGAGCTGAAATATTGGAAAATACCTTCCTCCTCTCAAACCCTAAGGCAAGAATGTGTAATTCATGACGTTGTATGTGCAGAAGAGAGGGGTTAAATGTGGCACAGTTGCGGAATGATGAATTTTTTCTCAAAGAAACCTTTCCAGAGTAGGCACTCGAATTCCCCCGTGGATAAGGGTGTGATCTCTGCTCGAAGACAATAGTGTGCTAAACAGCATAGAAAAATTAGCTAAATAGTTGAAGCGTGCAAAGAAATTTTGAAACGACAATACAATATCAAAATCTATAATGCCTTCTATGGCTGCCCTCACCTTCCTTTTATGCTTGTGAGCCTTCCCTAGCCTTGGCCCACCTCATTACTGCGCTATACATGTGGCCACTAGCCTCCATGAAGATTGTGTTGTCCTCCATGATCTCCATCATATATGCATTTACTCTCCACTCCCTCCATCATGTGTGCATTTAATGCACCACTTCCTCCATCACTTCATCATTATTTCTCCATGATCTTACTTTTATTCGTCCACTATATCCATCATCTTCCTCGTGATATATTTATGATCTCCACTCTTCCTTCATCAATAAGCTACTCCACTACTCCATAATTTTGATCCACTACCTAACTAACCCACATTCACACAATAGAAGTGGATTTTATTCATCTATTGGGTTTATGGGTCCCTACACCATTTTATTTACTTATCTAAGTAAGAACTCTAATATTCCAATTAACTGATGGAAATTTGGGAATATTACAGTCCTCCCAGCCAAAATGTTGCTTGTCCTCAAGCAACTGAAATTTTTTTGAGATTCAACAAGATGATGAGCTTAGTGAAAAGAGTCGCCTTCACTAAGTGGGCCCGCAGGCTATTTTTGGTGCAAGTCTATTTTTAGACTATGTCTATTTTTATACATGATGATCATATTTCAGAAGTTGCAGGATGCTATTTATGGATGGTTGATCAAGTTGGAAAAATAGATGAAATTATATTTTTAGAATATTGGGCGAAGTCTATTTATAGATCGTCAATCTAAAAATAGATGCATGTCAATTATTATTAGCTCTTAATAATAATCAGACTCTAAACAACTTATTTCTCTTGGAGCACTTACCAAGGTGGCGTATTATGGGTACAAATAGAGTAACAGATGGAATTACGTCATTCCTAAGGACTTCATCGGAGCTATTGCATGGAGGACTCGTGCTTCAACTCAAGCAAGAAAGTATGACACAAGCTAATAAGCATACAGAGTTGTATTCGCTTTAACTTCAAGCGCAGATCGTAGTTGAGCTAGTTGTATCTAGTCTAACTGATTGATACACTAGTGAGAGTGGAGTGAATTAATTAGTTAATTAATTCACAAATAATAACTCATTAATCAACTGAACAATACATCATTCAACTACAGTGCATGGCAGTTTAAGTGGAGACCAATGGAGAGATAGGTGAAAGGAAAAGATAGACTAACTATTGTGACTATAGTGATGCATTGATTGCATCACACACTCAGTGGAGATGCCAATGAGGATTTCGTAGTCAAGTATGGAGTAATTCGAATTCATTCATAGCTATTATTCATCATATATTTCGCAGTGGAGGCAAGCTAGTAGGTGGCAAAGATCGGTGCATGGATTTGCAAGATTGGGCCGGATTAGTGTATGACGATTGTAATGTACTGAGGGCTTGTGATAAGATTTGTATGTTTGTATGATATTTTCATATGATCTCCATGTTACATAATATATATTTTGGGTTTTTAGCTTCAGGTTTTCCAGGTTGAAAACTATATTATGTGCGATTGAATATTTTTATTTATGTTTCACATGTGTGTGCAATTAATTTTTCCGCAAAAGATTAACAAGTGGAATAGATTCAGTATCTTGCATAAAGTTAAATAGTGTGAGATCAATTGGATCTTTGACATATGCATTCTTAATGCATATAATTTCTACATGGTATCATAGCATTGTTTACTGAAAATTGCAATTGTGAAGTGATTTTGTGGTGGTGGACAATTTGAATTTACTACAAAAGATTCTTGGTGTAGAAATAGAGTAAAAATTGAAATGTCTTTCAACGGGTTGATATTGGAGTATGCCCTTGATGGGAGCTCAAATTAAATATCCTGGAAGGACAGGATGGAGGCGGTGCTGGAGGATAATGGGCTAAAGGAGTTCATTGATAGCGATGTTCCTAAGCCGGGATCTAGCGATGATGCATTACTTGATGCATGCAAAAGAAGACTGCAAAGACGAGGAGGATTCTGTTGGAAGGTGTGAAGGAACACATTGTGTCCAGCCTTCATGGGAAAGCCACTCCATTCTTAATGTGGAAGGCTTTGACAGACTTGTTCCAAAGTAGAAGTGACCAGTGGAAGTTGACACTTAAAGACAAGCTCAGAAAAATAAAAATGGAGAAAGGCGACAGTATTCCAAAATACCTCAAAAAGTTTGTCCACTGCAAGGATGAGCTACGAAGTGTGGGGGTTACTGTTGATGAAGAAGACTTGGTGAGCCCTGCCTTCCTTGGGCTTCTGGAGAGTTACATAGCTAAGGAAGACTCGTTGGCGTACGTAGTGGAGAAACCTTCGACAAGATGTGGAGAAACTTTGTTGGACCTCGAGCGGAGGACACAAGCAACATGATGGATTCTTCATCGGGTAAAGACAATATAACCTCACTTTGGTCGCTAAAGAAAGCGAAAGGAAGGGAAATAAACAGCTCTTACAAAAATCACGTTAAAGGAAAGTAAAGAAGGACTTGTCCAAAGTGAAGTGTTTTCATCATCACGAGCATGGATTAGACTCCACTAACTACCTGAAGTGTGCAGAAAGAATAAGCAGTTGCTAGATTCACACTGAGAGGCCCTAACCGTGGAAGTGAGCCGTGATTTTTCCTTTGATACATGTTTGGTTTCAAGCTACATGGGATCGGTGTGGTATCTTGATAGTGGTGCGTCTTTCCATATGACGAGAGACAAAGAGTTGTTTAGTGACTTGGAGGAGAAGGATCTCCAGATTCATATAGAGATGGGTGACGATGGTCGGTACAGTGCGACTGGCATTGGGACCATTACCTTTGAGAGGGAGTCCGGTAATACGTTCTTGTTGAATAATGTCATGCATGTTCCAGTTCTGAAGAAGAACTTGGTCTCAGTCGCAATGCTAGAAGACAAGGATTATGATGTTGTTTTCAGTGAGGGAAAATCTTTCCTTAGACATAAAACAATGGGTCAAACCATGAAGATAGGAGTTAGAATTAAGAATCTCTACAAGCTAGAGGTAGATGGCTGTGCTGCAATGGTGGGCGTGCTGGCATATGGCACTCGTATGAGTGTCAATTATGGCATAGGAGATTGGGCCATCTTCACCATGGCGCTTTGAATATTTTGTAGAAAATTTTCACCGGAGTTCTCATGGTACTTTTTTGTTGTACCACACGTTCATTGCAAGGGATGTAATAATGGTAAGTTTGTAATTTTGTGAATACCACCTTTCATGAGAAGGAGAACCGTGCTTCAGTGATCCTGGAGAGAATTCACACAGATGTGTGTGGACCTTTCTCGGTTTCTTCAACAAAAAAACACGTGTATTATGCTATATTTGTTGATGACTATTCTTGTAGATGCTAGATATTATTCATGTAGAAGAAGAGTGAAACATTCTCAAAGTTCCGTGAGTTTAAAAAATTGGTGGAGAAGGAGTCGGGGAAGCAAGTGAAAGCTCTACGGAGCGATAATGGTGGTGAATACATCTCAGGTGAATTCAAAGACTTCTGTAGCAAAGAAGGAATTCGAAGAGAACTCATAGCGCCTCATAACCCACAGTGGAATGGGATCACGAAGAGAAAGAACAGAACAATCGTGGGTGATGCATGAGCGATGCTGCATGACCAGGGCCTACCGATGTACTTATGGACGGAAGTATGCAACACTGCGGTTTATGTGAAAAACCATTGTCCTCGTAGAGTACTTAGCATGAGTACAACTGTGGAAGCTTTTACTGGTAAGAAGCCTGATATTTTTCATTCAAAGATTTTTGGCTCACCTGTTTACATTCATGTGATGAAGGATTCCAAGAAGAAGTTGGAGTTGACTGCAGAAATTGGGATATTTGTGGGGTACACAGAAACACCCCATAACTATCTTGTATATTTTCCAGACATTCGGATGATTGTTGTGTGATGGGATATAAAATTCAATGAGGTGAAAGCCATGAAGTTGTCACTTGAGAGGGAGTTACACTTGCATGCGGAGGAGGAACTTCTTGTTCCCAAAGATGAACCTTTCGATGTGGGTAAGCAATAGGAGGAGATCCATGGAGTGGAGGAGTCCACTCATGCAGAACAAAACATCAGACAAGGCAGGAAACGTACCACAAAATCTGAGAGATTTAAGCTTGATGTGGCACAAAATGTAGGAGTCCCTACATCAGAGTGCAAACAGAGATAGTCACCTGACTGATATACTGGATACATGGCTCTTATGAGAAACTGTATTGTGATAGAGCCTTCTTCTTTTGAAGAAAAAGCGTAGGAGCCCACATGGGTAGATGCCATGGTGGAGGAGTATGACTCCATTGTCAGAAACAGTGCTTGGGAGATTTTTCCAAGGCTGGTGGAAAACTTAGTTGTAGGATCAAGATGGATCTACAAGGTAAAGCAAGCTACTGATGGTAGCGTCGAGAAGTATAAGGAAATATTTGTTGCCCAGGGCTTCTCACAGATTGAGGGGATTGAATATGAAGAAACCTTTGTACCTGTTGCACGGTATTCTTCCATACGGACCATCCTTGCTCTCTCAGCGTAGATGGGTTGGCACATCCATCGGATGGATGTGAAGACTATGTTCCTTAATGGGATCATTGAGGAAGAGGTGTACCTTGAGCAGCCTAAAGGATTTGAGATCTTCAACAGCGAGTCGCATGTGTGCAGGCTCAAAAGAGCACTATATGGGCTGAAATAAGCACCCCGTGCTTGGTACACTCAGATCGACAGCTATTTCACTAGACTTGGCTTCACCAAGAGTGAGGCAGATGCAAACTTGTACCGGATTGTGGTTGAGTGTAAGCTTTTGATCATTGTAGTTTATGTTGATGATTTGATACTAACAGGTGATGAGCATTTAATACACTCATGCAAGGCAGACCTTGCAAAGGAGTTTGAGATGAAGGATTTATGCCTCCTTTATTATTTCCTTGGATTGGAAATATGGCAGCGGGAAGGTGAAATATTTGTGTCTCAAGGCAGGTATGCCCGAGAGATACTGGAGAAGTTTCACATGCAAGGCTGCAAGCCTATCGACACTCCTCTTCTACGAAATTGGAAGAAATAGGATGCTACATTGGCAGAGGTAGTGGATGCCACTATTTATTGATAGTTGGTGGGTTCGCTCATGTATTTAGTCAATACAAGACTGGATATATGCTATGCGGTGAACCAGATTTCACAATCGATGGTTAATCCTACCAAGCTCTTTTGGAGGGTAGGCAAGCATGTCTTGAGATATTTCAGGGGCACATCTGAGTATGGTTTATGGTAAAGACAGACATATGAGGTGAAGTTGAATGGCTTCACAGATGAAGATTGGGCAGGAAGCCCAACAGAAAGAAAGACCACATCAAGAGGGATTTTGAGTATCGGATCTATGGTATTTTCTTGTTACAGCAGGAAAAAAATATCCTTGGCACTCAGTTCAATGGAAGTGGAATACATGGCAACAATTTTAGCTGCATGTGAGGCTATCTGGATGAGGAAGATTTTGGTTGGTTTTTTCGGTTCACATCTAGATCCCACGGTGATTCATTATGATAATCAGAGTTTCATAAACTCTCATTTAATCCTGTGTTTCATGATAGATCTAAACATATTGAAATTCGGTATTATCATATCACAGATTGTGCAAAGCAGAAGATCATGTTGCTTCAGTACATTCCCACGGAGGATCCGAATGCAGATATTCTGACGAAGGCACTCACCAAGAGAAAATTCGAATACCATAGAGGCAGGATCAGGGTGAAGGATAATCCCTATCTTGTTGAGAGGGAGTGTTGATATTCAACAGGATGATGAGCTTAGTGAAAACAATCACCTTCACTAAGTTGGCCCACTGGCTATTTTTGGCGGAAGTCTATTTTTAGACTATGTCTACTTTTAGACATGATGATTAGATTTCAGAAGTTGCAGGATGCTATTTGTGGATGGTTGATCAAGTCGTAAAAATAGATGAAATTATATTTTTATAATATTGGGCGAAGTCTATTTATAGATCGTCAATATAAAAATAGATGCATGTTGATTATTATTAGCTCCTAATAATAATCAGACTCTAAACAACAACTTATTCTCTTGGAGCACTTCAGTTCAGTGCAAAGATGTGGCACAGCAGCTAACAAAAGGAATTACGCTATTCCTAAAGGTTTACTGGAGCTATTGCCTGGAGGACTCAGTTAGAACTCAAGTGGCAGAGTTATGACACAGTTGGAAGTAGTGATGGAGTTGTATTTAGTTTAACTCGGTTAGACTTAGTTGAGCTAGTTGTATCTAGTCTAACTGATTGATACACTAGTGAGAGTGGAGTGAATTAATTATTTAATTAATTCACAAATAATAACTTATTAATCAACTAAAAAATACATCAGTTAACTACCGTGCATGGAAGTTTCAGTGGAGACCAGTGGAGAGATAGGTGAAAGGGCAAGATAGAATATTTGTTGTGACTATAGTGATGCATGGATTTCATCACACACTCAGTGGAGATGCCAATGAGGATTGCACAGTCAAGGATGGATTAATTTGAATTCATTCAGAGCTATTCTTCATTAGATATTGCACAGTGGAGGCAGGCTAGAAAGTGGCAAAGATCAGTGTATGGATTTGCAAGATTGGGCTTGATTAGTGTATGACGATTGTACTGTACTGAGGGCTTGTGATAAGCTTTTTATTTTTTGTATGAGATTTTCATATGACCTCCATGTTACATAATATATATTTGGGGTTTTCAGCTTTAGGCTTTCCCGGTTAAAAACTGTATTATGTGAGATTGAATATTTTTGTTTATGCTTCACATGTGTGTGAAATTAATTTTTCCGCAAAATATTAACAAGTGGAATAGATTCAGTATCTTGCATAAAGTTAAATAGTGTGAGATAAGGTGGATCTTGGACATATGCATGCTTATTGCATATAATTTCTACAAAAATTAGATGCTGCAAAAATCCATCTCCCTCCCAAGTGGCATCCTCATATGGAAGGTTTCCCCATCTTCTCCAATGTGTTATGTATGCCCAACTCCATAGCTGCCCCTCTAGAATTTCCAGAATGGCCTCCAACTGTGTAGCTAGATGCCTCGCCTCATCAATGGGTCCCCAAGTGGAAACCATCTGTTGTCCAAGAGTCTCTTTTGTGCATGATATATATGAAGTGAAGTGGTTCCTTCCCCAAGTGGAAAGCACCAACTCATAAACTATCTCTCCAACTCATGCTACATAGAGTAGGTGGTGTCTCTCCATGCTCCAATCCTTGGCCCTGTTCATTAGGGGAATTTTGAGGTCTAAAATGGACCTCCAGAGGAAATTATAAATTAGTAGTAGAAATAATAAAATAAGATTTCATTACATCATCAAATTTTAGAGGGAAAAAAGAAAAAACTACTTTTTCTACTCATATTTTCAACTTATCTCCCAATTTTTTTTACTCAAATTTCAAGCTGGAGTACTTTTTGGATGAAAATTTTAATTCCTCATCCAAGGAGTACCCATGTTACATAATTTCAATTGATACTACTACACGAAAAATGAGAAATACATGAAAAACATGATTGCAATCACGTTTTTTTCATGTATTTTCCCTTTTTTATGTAGCAGGGTCCATCAAAAGTATGCAACATGGATACTCCTTGGATGAGGAATTAAATTTTGCATCCAAAGAGTACTCCCACTCGAAATTTGAGTAAAAAATTTGGGAGATAAGTTGAAAATACGAGTTGAAAAGGTAGTTTTGTTATTTTATTATTTTTTAATATTTTCACCCTTTTATATAAAAAATGGTGAATTGTCCCCCATGGTTGAAATCATCATCTTGAATCCTATTGGTTCTTATAAATTTTATTTTGGTTGTATATTTTTCTGCGGAGGCCCATTTTAGACCTCAAAATTCCCCTAATGGGCCCTGCTTGCTCTAATCATCATCTCAACATTGTGCAAAATAGGAAATAGAGACATATGGGTTATCATGTAAAATGTCAGAGCATACTCTACCAATGGTAGCCACCGCAACAATGCCTCTTGTTGCCATTCCACCACATGATCATACCAAGTATGGTGGCCATACTCTCCTAACAGAATCCAATGCAGCAAAGCCTCCTATTTCCATCCTACATCATCATCATGCAAGGTATGGGAGAATGTAATATTCCAAAATGGAAAAGATAGGAATATAGAAACACAATAAATGAAACTGAAGCAATGTAAACATAAATTAAATACACCATGAGAATATACAGAATATTTGAGCCATTTTATTAATATGGAGGTGGATAAACAAGTACAACATTGCTCAAAATATGAGACACTCAAGCCAAATAATAAGGCTAAAGTGACCCTGAAGTCCTCCAACAAAAGGAATTGCGTAAATGTTGAACTGATGGAGGTTATACTACGTTGTCCCTACTCCAAATGTCAGGACTACAATTGCTAACTTAAAATAAAAGTGTATATCTGGCAGTTCTGGAGCTCAGATGATGCCATAATTTTAGATCTGGGCTCTATGATGAATACCCAAGATAACCCATAAAGGATTTCTAGATCTGACAATCTTGGAAAATCACCCTCTTAGGGCCTGCAACATATGACTGTTGGGTATGTAGATCTGGAGCATGAACTTATAATAATATGGCTGCAATAATGTACAATTAGCTCAATTCTTGAAGGATTGATCCCTTCACTAGATTCTCAAGCTAGAATCTCAAGATCTAGCTCCTTCCTCTGATCAAGCTGCAGCTACAACTACACAATTGCTGGACTAAAATTCCACTGTCAAGGAGGCTGTAGCTATAGCTTTATGCTATATGCTTCAATGAAGCTCAATAATAATGTAATTAGTATGCTAAAAGTGAGGATATGGTCCCTCATAGGATTTCCAACTGAAATAATTGAAACTTCCTTCCTTCTTCAAATCTATAGGATTGGACTGTGCAATTTTTTGGGAACTACTACTGCATGGAGGTGTGAAATCTTGGCATGAATGCTGGATAACAATATGATTCTCTTGGAGGATTTATCTTGAAGCCCAAGGTGAAAGGATGAATCCTCCACTGGTTTCTTAGCTTAAATTCCAAGAACTACCTCCTCCTCTCAAACCCTCAAGAAGGAATGCATAATTCTTGAGACTGAATGTGTCATAGAGAGGGGATGAATGTGGTACCAATTCTTGATGATGTATGATAGCTCAAAGAAAACTTCCTAGAGTAGGCACTCGAATTCCCCCATGGGTAAGGGTGGGATTTCCTCTCGGAAACACCTGTGTGCTAAACGACACTGCAGACTTAGCTAAATAGTTGAAGTGTGAATAGAAATGTCACCTAACAAATCCAGATCTAAAATCATAATTTAAAGCTTACCTTCTATTTATTCCTTCATCTTCCTTTTATGCTTTGTGAGCCTTCCCTAGCCTTGACCCACCTCATAACTACACTGCAGATGTGGCCACTAGCCTCCTTGAAGATTGCGTTGTCTCTCCATGATCTCCATCATTTCTACATTTAATTCCCACTCTCTCCATCATGTGTGCATTATATGCACCACTTCCTCCACTATTTCATCATTAGTGCTCTATGATCTTACTTTTTTTGCACCATGATCTTATTTGACTTCCTGCACTATCTCCAATATCTTCTCATTAATGACCCATGATCTCCATTCTTCCTTCATTAAGAAGTTTCTCCACTACTCTATAATGTTGATCTACTTCTAAATAACCCACATTACACACATAAAAAGTGGATTTTATTCATATATTGGGTTTATGGGTCCCTCGACCCTTTTATTTACTTAACTTATTAGAAAAAATAATAAATCCAATATTCCAATTAACTGATAGAAAATTGGGAATATTACAGTCCTCCCTGCCAAAATGTTTCTTTTCCTCAAGCAACTGAAAAAGTGGATGCTACAGAAATCCACCTCCCTCCAAATAACATCCTCATATGGAAGCCCTCCCCATTTTCTCCAAAGTGTTATGCATTCCCAACTCCAAATCTACCTCTCTAGATTGTCTAGAATGGCCTCGAACTAAAAATTTAGATTCCTTTCATCATCAATGAATCTCCAAGTGGTAACCATATGTTTTCCAAGATCCTCCTCTATACATGAGATACATAAAGTGGAGTGGTATTTTCCCAAAGTGGAGGGTCCCAACTCATAAACTATCTCTCCATCCCATGCTAAATGAAGTAGATTGTATCTCTCCATGCTTCCATCCTTGGCCCTGTTGGCCTTGTTGGCTACAATAATCATCCCCACATGGTGAAAAATAAGAAATAGAGACATATGGATGGACATGTACAATGTCAAACCATACTCTCCCAATAGTAACCACCACAGAAAACTCCTGCTGCCATGCCAAATCATCATTAACCCAAGTATGAGAGCCATACTCTCTCAACGGAAGCCACCATAGCAATTCCTCTTATTGCCACATCACATCATCATCAAACCAAGTGTAGTAGCCATATTCTCTCAATAGAAGCCACCGCAACAATGGCTCTTGCTACCATACCACCTCATCATCATACCAAGTATGGTGGCCATAATCTCCCAAGAGAAGCCAACGCATTAAGGCCTCATGTTGCCAATCTCCATCATCATCATGCAATGTATGAGGAAAAGTAAACCCATACTCTCGCAAGAGTAACCAAAGCAACAAGGACCCTTGCTGCCACCTCACATCATCATGATGCAAGTAATGGAGCAACAACATATTGATTGACATGTAGAATATCACATCAGCCCAATACAAATAAGCTCCCTTCTGCCCCCTCATGAGAGTGCCATATAATGTCCCAAACAATACTCCACCCATTGACATAGGATATGTCATGAAATGGCCAAAATCTCTCAAAAAAAACTAGCACACCATGCCTCATCTTGTTGCATATCATCAGTAATGTACATGGCATGGATCACACAAATGTGAGATGTTGGGTAGTAGCCATACTCACCCAAAAGTAACCAGCATAGCCATGCTTCTTACTGCCCTGTATCATAGATCTGCAAGTGGGTTGTCAACCCCTTGCTCATCAACCTCATCCATCCATCCCATTGTTGATGATGAATCATGTCATGGTCTAATTATGTATCCACCCAAGGTAGAATATCATCCTCCTCCATATGTTAATTTTTTCACTCCATGAGATGTTGAAGTGCACCCTCTTTGAGGTCTCTCCATGAGAACCTCTCATCAATGGCCCAATAGAACCAAATTACTCTTCGAGCTGTGAGATGCTCATCAAGAAAAATCCATCCTGATAATAGAAAATTCTCTCCATCATAAAATTTCTACCATCTATCATTTGTCCCTATAGTGCTTCATTAGTGAATTTGTACTTGGTATGCTCCAAGAATAATGGGGCCCTTGTCTCATCACTTCTACTCTGTGACAGTGATGCTAATCTACATGGTAATGCATCTGCTGTCTCATGGCCATACACAATGTTGAACTCATAGCCTGGCATCATATTGATTAGGAATATGCTCATCCCATCCTCTAAAACTCCACACTTCAACACAAATTGTTGTGTGTATCTCAACAATGACAAACTGGGATAGCTATACATCTCCTCCTTTATCAATTCAAGGGTCTTATATGTAGTGATAGTATGCTGCTCCAAATTAGAATGGTGTTTTAATCCTTGGTTATGCAATGGATATAATGGCATGATATCACAAATCTCAATATGAGGTACTAAAGTAATATGGTATGGAAACTTTTGCAAACCTTGGATAAGATGAATCTCTAGAACAGCTTGCACAGTTACAAGAGTTCCTCCAACTCGTGAAATGGCCTCTCCAACTATTGGTAATGGTGATGGTTTCTCCTCTTCTAATTTACCAGCGCTGATACCTGCCTCCTCTTCCTCATTCATCTCATGAATCATGCATGGGACTCCCAATGTCAAGAGCTTAAGACCATCTCGCAAAGATGCAAGTGCTCCTTCTCCTGATGTAAGTACTTTTGGAGTTGATGGTGGTGGTAGGGGCTCCTCCTCCAGAGTGATAATGCTGACATATTCCTTTGGCTCCTCATGTACTATCTCATAAATGACGGGAAGTTTCTCTACAGAAATTTTCTTTGTTTTTCTTCTACCAAACTTATTCTTAAATTTTTGAGTGAAATCTGCATAAACAATCACTCCTGCATGTTTCAAATGACTGAACCACCAATCCTTTACTTCACCCTCAAAGTGAAACATTGCAATCTCAACAACCTCTCTTTCTGATACTGTATATTGCTAAAATAATTCATCTAACTCTTTCCTCCAAGCCCTCACTTTTCTTGTGGATGATCCATCAAATGTAGGCAAGAAGAATCTATGCCTCTTTCTTCCATTGTTGCTACGAGATCTCCTTTATTATTTGAGTTGTAAAAACTGTTGGAGAGTTAGATTGTCCTTGAGTGCTCTAGATTGTGATTTGTACTCTAACAGATATTTACTTAGAGTCTCATACCCCAATTTTCCTCCATATTCATACCATTCACATTCATTCTCAAAGAAAGTGGATCTAGTAGAATGTTTTGGAGCTCTTTGCTTTGTGGGTTGTTGATGCTACTGATTGGAAGTTCTTGGACATTCCTCATTCTGAAATCTTCTTAGATTCTCCTTTTTCATTTCTCCCTTCATTTGTTTGACCCCCTTAGAGAGATATTGCATAGATCTAAATAGAAATGAGGAAAAAATTAATCCCCTCGTCATTGTAGATATCTTCTTTCTGCTTCTTCTTATGATGTCATAAGATGTATTTCCCATAGGCTGAGCCACAGATCATGCTCTGATACCACTATAATATCCCAAAATGGAAAATACAGGAATATAGAAACACAATAAATGAAACTGCAACAATGTAAACATAAAATAAATACACCATGAGAATCTATAGAATAGTTGAGCCATTTTCTTAATATAGAGGTGGATAAACAAGTACAAAAATGCTCAAAATATGAGACACTCAAGCCAAATAATAAGGCTAAAGTGACCCTGAAGTCCTCCCTCAAGAGGCGTTGCATAATTGTTGGACTGCTGGAGGTTATACTGTGTTGTCCCTGCTCCAAATGTCAGGATTGTAACTTTTGAATAAAAATAAAATTGTAGATCTGGAAGTTTCAGAGCTCAGATGATGCCAAAATTTCAAATCTAGGCTCTATGATGAATACCCAAGATAACCCAAAAAACATTTCTAGATTTGAAAATCTTGGAAAATCACCCTCTTAGGGCCTGCAACATATGGTTTTTGGGTATGAATATTTAGAGCATGAATTGATAATAATATGGATTCAATAACATACAATCATCTCAGTGCTTGAAGGGCTGATCCCTTCACTAGATTCTCAAGCTATGATATCAAGGTCTAGCTCCTCCTTCCTCTGATCAAGTTGTAGCTACAACTACACAATTGTTGGACTAAAACTGCGGTATCAAGGAGGCTGTAGCTATAACCTAATGCTATATTCTTCAATGAAGCTCAATAATTATGGAAATAGTATGCCCAAAGTGAGGATGTGGTCCCTTACAGGATTTCCAGCTGAAATACTAGAAAATTCCTTCCTCCTTCATATTTGCAGGACTGGACTGTGGAATTCGTTGGGGAATTGCTGTTGAATGGAGGTGTGAAATGTTGGCTTGAATTTTGGATAAAAATATGATACTTTTGGAAGACTGATCTTGAAGCCCAAGGTGAAAGGATGAATCCTCCACTGGTTTCTTAGCTTAAATTCCAAGAACTACATCCTCCTCTCAAACCCTCAAGGAGGAATGCTCAATTCCTGAGAATGAATGTGTTGTAGAGAGGGGTTGAATGTGGCACCAATGTTTGATGATGTATGACAGCTCAAAGAAACCTTCCTAGAGTGGGCACTCGAAGTCCCCTATGGGTAAAGGTGGGATTTCTGCTTGGAACCACCTGTGTGGTAAACTGTTGAACCCTTAGTTAAACTGAGAGGGGGGGGTGAATCAGTTTAACACATTCATGGAGTTTTAAAATTTTCTTTTAAACTTATTTACACCTTCATTTCATGATCAACATATTACATACTATAGTTGCAATTTTAAAAAATGAGCAGCAGGTATTAAGCAGAATAAATACAGAGTATCAACACATAATCATCATGCATATAGACAACAGATATAAGTGGAAACCCATAAAGGGAGAAAACCACATCTTATTATTGTTGTGATGCAAAGGCAAGCTCCAACTCCATCTCACCACTGATTTTCTGTAGGCTCCAACCTACAAGAGGCTCCTACCTCAATTCTGCAAGCTACAACTTGCAAGGAAGCTCCAACTCGCAACTATTTTATGTAGGCTACAACCTACAGGAGGCTCCTACCTTAGCTAGCTACAACTGACTTCTATCAAGCTACAACTTGATATGGAAGCACCAACTTTCTCACAGTATAGTAAAATCAAATGCTGATTTACCTGGATATCAGCTCTGTTCTGCACCTTCTTTACTGTTGTCCACTAGTCTTCTTATCTTCCATATATTATCTCTAAAAATTCACAGCTTCTCTGTCTGCTCCTCTTTCTTCTTACCTTCTCTGCCTCATTTTTCCATTCTCTAACCTCTCTAAGAATATTAATTTGATATCATTTATATAGTTCACCTCATGACTTTTTGCATTCCATAGGGAATTCGAAGTGAACATCCATGACTCTTTGACTTATAACTTCTCATTTCTTTATCTAGCATATTTAGAAAAATATTACAATATGTATAAATTTCAAAATTACAGTGGGATACTTCTTTTCCTCCGGAGACTTGCCTTTGCATCACAAACAATATAAAATCAATTAAAACATTTACATTTACATTCGCAACTGATATATTTCATTCAACCCTTTCAGTGCTTGGCTCGCTGTGCATTCATCCTTTCTGCTGTTGTCACTGTCTTTTTCAGTTTCTTCATACTCTCCTGTTCACTGTAGTTGTGTATCTGTTGCATATATAAATGCTTTTCTATAAAACCAAAATAAATCTCGGCGATATAGTAATAGACCCATTTAACATAGAAAACAATATTTTCGAGCCCACTTGCCGATCTTTTCCTATTCCCCGATGCAATGAGCTGCCTCCGATGAATTTCGATTATGATTACACCCTTTGCGATGGTTTCGATGCGATGAATCTCCGATAAAATTTTTGCGATTAAGTTTCACCATCACAATCGCAATCACAACGTTCGGTGGTCTATTGTGCCTTGGTCATCCGATTTCTGCTGATGTGATGAGCTAGGGGTCCCACCAGGAAATTCTTCGGCATTTCAACGTTATACATTATATTTCTCTTGTACCCATTGAAGTGCTTTAACAAATGAAATTCTTATACTTTCGTATTTGAATCTCCACCGATGCGATGGGTCAAGGTGGACCCCACTCCAACTTAGTCTTTATGATCCAACGGTAGCTATTGACCATGATTTAACGGTTGCGATTGCATCGCATCATGGAAATCGCACCATTCAACAACTCATTCCCCCGCTCTTCCACTACGCCGATGCGATTAGAAATCTCCGATGCGATCACTCACCGTGGATCTAGTGGTTGTCATTGATTGGGATCAGACAGTTGTGATTAAATTGCTCAATCACAATCGCAACTTTCAAACTATCGCTACTTTGTTCTTCCATTCCGCCGATGCAATGAGATCTCCACCGTCAATCTTTTATCTCCGATAAGATCTCCGATGTCGATCTTCAATCTCCGATAAGATCTCTGTCGTCAATCTTCAATCTCCGATAAGATCTCCGTCGTCGATCTTCAACACTTCCACTTTAGGCCTTGACATTAAGACTATGCATTTCACATGATGTGACCATCGTTAGATCTTCACCAATCTTGATCTGATGGATATCGTGCAATATCACACAATTTAATTACACAGGGTTTAATCTTCAAAAATTACACGACATTCATGGTTTTTAAAAACCACCTCTATTACGTGTCAAGCAGAGACCCATATCACGTTTTTTTGAGCAATTCTACTTACCAGTCTTAAGGTCACGTGAGACCATTTGTTTTGGGTTTTGAAACCACCGTTCCTGTTCATCATAGGGTCCCACCATACTTCCTTTGTTTGTTTAACTGAACCTTAGGAATAGCGTTAATTCCTTTGTAAAAGTTTCGGCAATACATCTCTTTAATGAACTCTTTTGTACCCATGTGCTAACCTTTAGAACATTATAATGAAGTACTTGCATCGCATCACGTCTGCTCGGCCTATTCCTTTTATGTTTTGCTGATTGCGATATGTGATCGCATCGCATCGCAAACCTATCACATCACATCGCATTTTCATTACATCGCATCGCATCACATTGCAACTCCACTGCCTTTGCTTCATATATTGCTTATGCTTTATCCATTGCCTTTATTTTCTATCTGCTTTGCTGCCTTTGCTGCCTATGTTTCCTGTCTAATGCTGCTTCTTTTTTCCTCTCTTTTGTGCTCCTCCTGTCTTCTCCTTTGCTTTATTGTTGGTTCTTCTTTTCTCTTTTGCCTTAGTGATAGTTCAAGTGCTACTTTTGTCTTCTCCTTTGCCATAAATGACAATATTTCCAACATAAACAACACTATAGACTTAGCTAAACAGCTGAAGCATGCATAGAAAAGCCACCTGAAAAATCCATATCTAAAATAAAAATCTAAAGCCTTCCTTCTATTGTTGCCTTCATCTTCATTTTATGCTTTGTGAGCCTTCCCTAGCCTTGGCCCACCTCATAACTACGCTACACATGTGGCCACTATCCTCCATGAAGACTGCAATGTCTCTCCATGATATCCATCATTTTTGCATTTAATTCCCACTCTCTCCATCTTGTGTGCATTAGATGCACCACTTCCTGCACAGTTTCATCATTAGTGCGCTACGATCTTACTTTTTTTTCACCGTGATCTTATTTAACTTCCTCCACTATTTCCATGATCTTCTCATTAATGACCCATGATCTCCACTCTTCCTTCATTAAGAACCTACTCCACTACTCTATAATGCTGATCTACTTCTAAATAACCTACGTACACACATCAGAAGTGGATTTTATTAATCTATGGGGCTTATGGGTCCCTCCACCCTTTTATTTAGTTAATTTATTAGAAAAATTAAGAACTCTCATATTCCAATTAACTGATGGAAAATTGGGAATATTACAGAGAATATCAACCAATATTCTCCCAAGAGTAACCAAACCAATAATGACTCTTGCTGCCACCTCACATCATCATAATGTAAAGCATGAAGCAATGATATATTGATTGACATGTAGAATGTCACACTAGACCAAATTAACGAGGCTTCTTGTTTCCAAATCATATGAGTTCCATGCAATGTCCAAATCAATAATACATCCATTGACATGTGATATCACATGTGATGGCCAAACTCTCTCAAAAGTAACCAGTGCAGCCATGCCTCCTATTGCTGCATCACACCAGTACTATGAAAGGCATGGATCATACTATTAGCACTGGTATTTGCATCCCACCCATCATGCCTTATTTTAATCTACTTTCAGCTCATCTCCATCATTATCATTGACCTCACTTCATTTTTTTTACCATTTTTCCCAAGTGTTCCCAAATCATCATTTTCCATAAGCACTAAACCCTAAATTTCCTCTCCCACTAAGTTAGGGTTTGATATGGAAAAAGGGACATCTGAGAAGAGAAGGCATAAGGTAGGTAATATAATTAAATATGAGGCCCTTCCAAACTCATAAGATCATGTCTCCATAATTTTCTAAGAAATCATTCTGAGGGTCAACACATTTACCACTCATAGGGCTAGTTTTAATTCAAACTATGTTTCTGAAAAAATTGAGATGAATTTAACAAATGTGACAGACGGTTTTGTCCATAATAGGTCAAGGAAGAAACACCTCCTTCACTTTTTACACATGTTTCATGGTTTTGGATAAATGTAAAAAATACAGGTGCCCTAAGAGAGTTGTTTCACTTCTGGAGTGACCTTTGGAAAATCACGTTTTCTCCCAAATGGAGTGTCCAAATCACTTGCTTGATAAGTCAAATGAAAACTATACAATAATTTATTTCCCATGGGATATCATTATCTCAATTTGGACTTGAGGAAGGCCTCCAAAATTTGCATGCAATAGAACTCTTCATTTCTACACCCTCATTCAACACTTTTTTACCAATCTTGGGAGAATTAATTTTTGACAAGGAAAACAAACTCCAATCAGAAGTACAAAGGTATATTTGAAATTAGACAAGATAATATTCCAAACGAGTTATCTTGGGCCCACTTTGGACACTAGGAAGGCCTCCAAATGTGGTCTGAAAAAAGGTGTTGCACAAAGAGGGCATGTTTGCCAGTAGTGTTGCGAGTTTACCCAGTCTCTTCAAAAATTGTCTGTAAGACTTCAAAACTTCACAAATTCACCTCCAGTCCTTCAAAATTGATTCACCATGACTCCAAAAATCCAGTAAGTAACAAATTTTCTTCACTCCACTTTATCAAATTTCATTTTGATGTGTGAATTTTTCTTAGGGAAATTTGGTGTCTCCTTCCAATTCAAAACCCTAGTTTTCATTAAACCTAATTTACACTCCAAATTTCAATCCTTTAGATTTCATATACCTTTCCTCACATCCTAAGAAATTTTCCCAAATCCCTACATTTACATACCCTTTCCCTAAACTTTCATCTCCTTCAAAACCCTAAGCCCTAGGTATTCATTAGCCTAGGCTCCATATACCCTACCTACAGTTAAATCCCCTATTCTAAAACCCCTCATCATCACTACCCGATGTCACCTCCCACATATCAAAAATTCTTATTCCCATATCCTCAAATTTCCTTACACAAATACACACTTCTTACACCCACATTCCATTCCATCATCTCCCTAGGTTTTTGACACCAAATACATCATGGCAGAAGAAGAGAACATAATTCATAGTGAGGAGGAAGAAATAGAGGAAAAGAGAACTTGAGCTTGCTAAAGAGCTCACTATTTATGAACAAATGGAAAGCATGGTTAATCAAGACTGGGAGTATTTTTTTGAGAAGGTAAACCAGAACTTGGAGAAGCTCTCTGCCAAGGCTCAAAAGGACAATGATATTCAAACAAGGATGGCAAAGCATTATGCCATTAAGAACAAAATTGCAAGGGCCAAGCTCAAAAGAGCCCATGCAAAAATTGAAGCCTTGACTAAGAAAGAGGAGAAAAGGAGGCTACACATACTTTCTGAGGTAAAACTACATCCCTCAAACACATCATTAGTAATCATCCGACCAATTTTGACAATTTTTTGGAAAATTTTGCAAGTTTCTGAATTTCTGTGTTTTTTAGGACATTTTTAGCACAATAAAAGTGTCAAACTTGCAACAACTAGGGCATTGCGCTCTTTTTTGAGAAATCCAATTAGAAAATTTCCACCATCACAAGATTTAAAATTATATGGACATGCACCTTGTTCATTTTCTAATCATTTGGAGGAAAACTGGTCGGTGAAAAAGGAAAAAAACCACCAAAAAACCATGTTTGTACCTCATTTTTTACCTTGGCGTTGCACATTTACTAGTCTTGGGAAAATGTGTTTTTGACAAGGGAAAATGGGCTTCATTTTGAAAAATAAAGGCATATTTGGAAAGTAGACAGGATAATATTTTCAATGAGCTATCCTAGTCCCAATTTGGACACCAAGAAGGCCTCCAAATGTGGTCTGCAAGATGGAGGACGTGTTTGACAGTTTGCTGATATTTTGAAATTTCATTGAAAATTTCATTTTTATCTTCAGAAATAACAATTTTACCTATGTAATTGATGAATTTAAATGTAAATATCATGTTTTTACTATTAAACAGGTTTAATACATTAGGTTAAAACTCATGATGATTTGTAATGAATAAGTTTTCAAAAATTTAGGGTTAAGTCACTTTGACCACCCTACACTCTAGGTTTCAGTTCAAACTTTTGTGGATCAGCTCCTCCTCTCATGGATTCGACCCCTAATGTTGGGAGAGGTTTTTTGAGGCCTATATGTTATATTTTTGACTTGTTTCAAAGGTTGGAATCATTTTTATTTTTCTAAGTTGATCAAGGAAACTTGTACTCAGGTTTGGCCAAGCTAATAAAGAGGAGTTGCATCTACATTTATGGATACGTATGGTATTGAATGTATATCATAGTTTCTTCTACAGTATCATATGTTTGAAAGTATTTTTTTCATGTTCACTTTCATTTCTATATTATGATCTTTTACAAGTTAGAAATTCAAAATACATGTTTGCGATACTCTGTTTTTGGTAACTGATCATATTTTTTTCATTATCTTATGTTTGAGAAAAATACATCTCTTATGCTTTTCTCAGCCTTCTTATAGCTTCAACGCCATTCCATAACCATTTTCTTCAAGTGATAAGCATTGTACCTACCTTGACCCATTGATCCCTGCAACCCTAACTCATTTTCCCTGGCCTATCTTTCCTTAACATAATTGCTTCATCCAACGATTTTCCTAACCAAATCAATTCAAAACGACCCCCTCCACTCTATATCTAGCCTAAAAACCATAATTTCTCCAACCCTCCTAGTTGTGACCCTTTTGGAGAGCGCCCTCTATGGCTTGATAGGGCTAGCTATCAAGTCAAAATCTTGGTTTGTGGCTACCTTTGTTGGGATTTCTTCCTCTACCTTGGGAATCTAGCGGAGTGATAACATCTTGGCGCCATTGCTGGGGAAGAGAAAATATAATATTCCCTGTGAAAGAAAGACAAATATTTAGATCTAATTGTTGATGGTGAACAATAGTTGGACATATATGAAGGCTAAACCATTCACCTGGTGACTCCATTGATTGAAAGATCCAGAAAATCAACATTTCATGGCAACTCCACTGCATGAATATCAGTAGCTTCAAGAATTTTCAAGATGGAAACTATTGCAAGAAGGAATTCTCCCATGAGCCAGGATCACATTATAGGTTTCACAAATAAAATGCATAAGGTAGATTGGCAAAGTAATTTTCCTATGTTTAAAGATGATGATAGGAATGATGCTACTTTACATCTGGTTAAATTTCACATGCATACATGCAATTTAAAGGTTGAATTTCTTGAATATTGTCTTTTAAAGATGTTCATGGCTTCTCTTGAAGGAAAATCACGATCTTGATATGAAGGTTTGCCAACTGCCAGTATTTTTTCTCCTAGAGTTTTCCATTCAATATTTTATGAATAATACAAGGATTCCTACCCTTCTTTGTCTTTGGTTAGTAATTGTTGTGATCATTTTGGGGTTTTCATTCAAAACCTATAGGATTCTTACGATGATAATGAGTTCATGGATGAAGAGATATTGGAGGCTTTGCATGACAATCCTTTTCATCACCAAAATGAGCAAGTGTTTTTTCTCATGGAAGAAAAATATGATTTATATTGTATTGATGTTTATAAAGACTTCCGACAGGAGAACATTCTTGCAGTAGTACAAAAAGTTGATCAGCCAAAGGTTAAAGAAGATATTCAACATCATTATGAATATTTAGGAGAGAAAGAAGACAATTATTGTGTTACCAAAATAAAAAGGAAAAAGTACTTTCGCCTATGTCTAAAGATGAGATAGATCAACTCCTAAAAATTCATATTACAGTCCAAGCTAAAGCAGGTTTGCAGTGTTCACATAGTCAAGAATGTGTTGGTAAAACTTCTTCCATTTTTGAAAATGAAAATATAAGTTTAAATGAGGACAATCCTGAAATTAGATTTATATATCATCATGAAGAAAGACAATCTCCTTTTTCAATGTTCATATTTGATGAAGTTTCTTTGAAACCTTATTTTCCTAAGTACGATAAATATGAAGATAATTCTGATGAGGAGCTTGATGAAACTATACAGGATATTGTTGTGAGTAAACCAATTTATGATGATGATTCCCTGCAAGGAGATCAACTAATAGATATCGTTTTCTTTCATGAAGATGATAGGGATGTCATGTTTGATAATCCTGAAGAATGTTTCTTTTATAAGGATGAATTAGACTATGAATTTAAGGAGTGTGAGCCTAAGAGAGATGGTATGCAAGATATTGAGTTAGAATTTCTCATGCTTAAGGAATTTTCAGCCAACACTCAGATAAATGAAGATTATACTTCCCTATTCCTTCCTATCGATCAACAACCAAGTGTTCTTTCAGATCAGAATGAAGGGAGTACTTGTACTGTTTTTGTTGGATTTCAAGACAAGGTAATGCTTTAGGATTTTCAAGATCCCTTCGGTAGTCTTTTGCAATCATTGCAGAGGATGAATTCTATCACATTTGTCAACATAAACCCTGGTTTCAGTTTTTATTATGAGTTGCGTACATGTACATCATTTTGCCTACTCGAGGAAAGTGAGAGTGGAACTTCAGTAAGTAGCCATCTCCTATATTAGTTACACTTGAAGGATCATTTCACCTAATCAGCAATTGTGCCACAGATTAGAGTAGGTTGGCATCATTTTAGTTTGATTTTATTTTATTTTTAGCAATTTTTGAAAGAATTCATCAAGGTTTAAAGCTTGAGGTGAAGGCCCTAAGTATTTGATGATCTGTAAGTGTGGGTTGAAGTTTGCAGTATGTTTTTAGTTTCAGTTTTAGTTTCAGTTTACAGATTGGACTCCATTTCCCAATAGATAAGGCACTGGTCTACAAATTCAGAGATCTGCAATTCTCGGCACCTCCAAGGATCTACCATCCCTAGCTAGAGTCGATGTTAGCACTTGTATTTACATCCCACCCATATTGCCTTATTTTAATTTTATTTCACCTCATCTCCGTCATTATCATTGACCTCGCTTCATTTTTTTACCATTTTTCCCAAGGGTTGCCAAATCATCATTTTCCACAAGCACTAAACCCTAAATTTCATCTCCCACTGTGCTAGGGTTTGCTATGGAAAAAAATACATCTGAACAGAGGAGGCATAAGGTAGGTCATATCAGTAAATATGAGGCCATTCCAAACTCATAAGATCATGTCTCCATCATTTTTTAATAAATCACTCCAAGGTTCAAGTCATTGGGCACTCATTGGGTCAATTTAACTTAAAACTATGTTTATGATGAAACATAGATGAATTTAACAAAAGTGAGAGACATTTTTTTCCATCATAGGTCAAGGAAGAAAAACCTCGTTCTATTTTTACACAGGTGTCATGGTTTTGGAGAAATGTCAAAAATACAGGTGCCACAAGAGAGTTGTTGCACTTCTGGAGTGACCTTGGGAAAATCAAGTTTTCTCCTAGCTGGAGTGTCCAAATGACTTTCTTGATAAGTCAAATGGCAACTAGACTAGAAGATATTTCCATTGAGATATCATAAGCTCAATTTTGAGTTGAGGAAGACCTCCAAAAGTTTCCTGCAACAGAACTCTTCATTTCTGCACCCTCATTCAACATGTTTTAACCAGTCTTGGGATAATTACTTTTTTGCAATCAAAATAAACTCCAATTAGAAACACAAAGGTATATTTGGAAAGTAGATAGGATAATATTTCCAATGAGCTATCCTAGAAAAAATTTGGACATTAGAAAGGCCTCCAAATGTGGTCTTCAAAAAATGTTTGAGCAAAAAGGGCATTTTCCAGTGGCGCTGGACGTTTGGATGAAAGTGCATTGCATTTTTTAACGGTGATGCACATTTTTCAGGAGGAGGGTGAATTTTCCAGAGGTGTTTTGCATTTACCCAGTCTCTTCAAAAATTGACTGCAAGACTTCAAAACTTCACAAATTCACCTCCAGTCCTTCAAACGTTATTTACCATGACTCCATCAAGCCAGTAAGTAACAAATTTTCTTCACCCCACTTTATCAAATGTCATTTTTATGTGTGAATGTTTCTTAAGGAAATTTGGTGTCTCCTTCTAATTAAAAACCACAATTTTCATTACACCTAATTTACACTCCAAATTTCAATCCTTTAGCTTTCATATACCTTTCCTCACATCCTAAGACATTTCCCTAAATCCTTACATTGACATCCCCTTTCCCTAAAATTTAATCTCCTTCAAAACCATAGGACCTAGGTATTCATTAGCCTAGGCTCCCTATACCCTACCTACAATTAAATCCCCTATTCCAAAACCCCTCATCATCACTACCCGATGTCACCTCCCTCATATCACAAATATCTATTCCCATCTCCTCAAATTTCCTCACACCAATCCACACTTCTTACACCCACATTCAATTCCATCATCTTCCTAGGGTTTTGACATAAAATTGCTAATGGAAGAATAATAGAACAAATGTCATAGTGAGGAGGAAGAAATCCTAGGAAAGGAGAAGCTGAGCTTGCTAAAGAGCTCATTGTTGATGAACAAATGAAAATCATGGTTAATCAAGACCGGGAGTATTTTTTTGATAAGGTAAAAAATCACTTAGATAAGCTCTTGTCCAAGGCTCAAAATGGCAATGATATTTAAAGAATGATGGCAAAGCATTATGCCATGAGCAACAAAATTGCAAGGGCCAAGCTCAAAAGAGCCCATGCAAAAATTCAAACCTTGACTAAGCAAGAGGATAAAAGGAGGCTAGACATACATGCCAAGGTAACAATCCATGCCTCAAACACATGATCAGCAATCATCTCACCAACTTTGACAATTTTTTGGAAAAATTCTCAAGGTTTTTAATTTCTGTTTTTTTAAGGACATTTTTAGCACAGTAAAAGTGTCAAACGCACAACACCTAGGGCACTGTGTTTTTTTTTAGGAGTCCAATGAGAAAATGGCCACCACCATTAGATTCATAATGATGAGGAAATACACCCTGTTCATTTTTTATGCATCTGGAGGTAAACTAGTTAGTGAAAAAAGAAAAAAAACCACCAAAACCATGTTTCTGCCTCATTTTTTACCTTAGCGTTGCGCGTTTACCAGTCTTGGGAAAATGAGTTTTTTATAGGGAAAATGAGCTTCATTTTTCAAAATAAAGGAATATTTGTAAATTATACATGATAATATTTCCAATGAGATATTCTGCGCCCAATTTGGACACTGGGAAGGCCTCCAAAAGTGGCCTACAAGATTGAGGTCGTGTTTGACATAGAGAGGGCATGTTGGACAATTTGTTGATATTTTGAAATTTCACTACAAAATTTGACTTTTATCTTGGGAAATGATGGTTTTACCAATGTAATTAATTAATGTAAATGTAAATATCTTATTTTTACTATTACCTAGGTTAAATACATTAGGTTAAAACTCATGATGAGGTGTAATGAATCAATTTGCAAAAAGTTAGGGTTGAGTCACTTTGACCACCCTACACTCTAGTTTTCAGTTCAGACTTTGGTGGATCAGTTCCTCCTCTCATGGATTCAACCCCTGAGTTTGGGAGAGGTTTTTTTAGGCCTATATATTGTACTTTTTGACTCATTTTCAAAGGTTGGAATTAGTTTGATTTTTCTAAGTTGATCAAGGAAACATGTACTCAGTTTTGGCCAAGCTAATAAAGAGGAGTTGTATCCACATTTATAGGATACCTATTTTATTGAATTTATATCATAGTTTCTTCTTTAGTATCATATGTTTGAAAGTGTTGTGTTCATGTTCACTTTCATTTTTATATTATGATATTTTAAAGGTTATAAATTTAGAATAAATGTCTCCCATGCTCTGTTTTGGGTAACTGATCATATTTTGTTCATTATCTTCTGTTTGAGAAAAATACATCTCTTTTGCTTTTATCTGCCTTCTTATAGTTTCAACACCATTCCATAACCATTTTATTGAAGTGATAAGCATTTTACCTAACTTGCGCCATTGTTCCCTGCAAGCCTAACTCATTTTCCCTGACCTAACTTTCCTTGACCTAATTGCTTCATCCAATGATTTTCCCAACCAAATCAATTCAAAACAACCCCCTTCACTCTATATCTAGCCTAAAAACCTAATTTATCCAGACCTCCTGGGTGTGATCCTTTTGGAGAGAGCCCTCTCCAACTTGATAGGGTTAGCTATCAAGTCAAAAGCTTGGTTTGTGGTTACCTCTATTAGGATTCCTTCCTCGGCCTTGGGAATCTGGCGGAGTGATAACACATACGAATTTGAAATGTTGGGTGGTAACCATACTCACCCAAGAGTATCCATCATATCCATGCTTCCTTCTGCCCCGTGTCATAGATATGCAAGTATTTTTTCAACCACTTTCTCATCAACCTCATCCATCCATCCAACTCTGGGTGATGACTCATATCATGCTCCAGCTTGGTATCCACCCAATGGAGAATACCATCCTCCACAATGTGATGAAAATATTTGCACTCCACGATATGTCGGAGTTCATCCTCCTTGAGGTCTCTCCGTGAGAACCTCCCAATGATGGCTCGGTAGAACCTATGAGTTTCTAAATATGTTGTATGCAGAAGATTCTCTTTGAGCTGTGAGATGCTCATCAAGAATGCTCTATCCTGATAATGGAAGATGTTATCCATCACAAGATGTCTACCATCTACCATCTTCCCATATAATGCTTCATTAGTGAAGTGGTCATCGAAATGCTCAAATAATAATTGGGCCTCCACTTCGTCACTGCTCTTCAGTGACAGTGATGATGATCTCCATGATATTACATCTACTACCACATGGCCCCCTCCATACACAATGTTGAACTCATAGTCCTACATTGTACTGATCCACTATTTCTCCCTCTTCTACAGTTGCTGCTCCTCATCAAAAGGATGTCAGAGACCATAGAAAATTTTAGGGGTGAATTTTCACCCATGGGTGAAATTAAAGAGTTTTAAATTTTTATTGCACAAATTTTTTGTATCATAGTATATTATTTCAAATGGCCTCAAATTTATCTTATAAAAAAATTAGGTCTAGAGGTTAGCCCACCTTATTTTAAGGGAGAGGATAAAAAAATTAAATTTATATTTCAAATCACCCCAAATTTATTTTATAAAAAAATTAGGTCTCGAGGTTAGCCCACCTTATTTTAAGCGAGATAGTAAAAAAAAAGAAAGTAAATTTATATTTCAAATCTAGGTAAAAATAAAAATCACACTATGTGAAAACAATTTTACTCAGTCAAAATAATAATAAAAATAACATTAAAATATAAATAATTCCATGGTATTGACACATGGTATGAGAACCCATGGTATTTACACATGGTGTTCATGTGGAACATAACATATTTAAAGGGTAAAATTAAACTAACCTCAATCCATCTTAACTTAGGATATACCAAGCTGAGAGAGAGATATCATATATCAAATAGCTTGTGACGCAAACCTGTTTTCATTGAGTGAAAATAAATTTGAACCCTTTTGAGGTTTGGTGGATCCAAAGTTAAACTGGATTTACAGTGGTCACATTTTGTAAGCCTAGATGATGCTTCACAAGTGGGTATGTTTTTTTATGTTATACATTCCTAGATGAGGTTTTAGAAGTGAGTATGTCTTTTATGTTTTACATTTTATTTTAAAATATTGTTAGGAGTGGTAAACAATTTATTTCCCCATTAAGATAGATATTTAAAGATAATAGGGCAATTTACATTATGGATTGTGTGAATTTGAAGATGGTGTTTATATAAATAGTTGTTTTCTTTATCTAAGTGAGTTATAGATTAGAGAGAATATTTTAGTATTTTTTCTGTATCAGTGCTTCAAATTAAAAATCACTTGGACTATTGTTCCAACACTATAATGTGTGGCAAATTATGATATCTCGAGGGTAGACATTTTTTTAACAAAATCTTCTTGTAATTTTCTCAGAATGTTCGATTTCATGGAATATTTTCCCTCCTCCATGGAATTCCTAATTCTAATATCACATTTTTTTAACAAAATCTTCTTGTAATTTGCTTAGAATGTTTGATTTCGTGGAATAATTTCCCTCCTCCATGGAATTCCTGCAAGACGAAACTCCTCCTTTAACTAAGACTCATGAGTAGCAAACTCTTCTTTGGGAAAGGATTCATCTTAACTTCAGTAAGTTCAGCTAACCTTTACTTTCATTTGAATACCTTTATTGACAATATCTAATATCAACAAGTTAAACATCATTTTAGCAAAATCTTATTGATACCTAAACTATTATATTTTAAATAAATCTAATTAAAAATGAAACTTTGGAAATTTATTTTTAGCAATGGCACGTTTTTTTTCACCCTAATCTCTTCAAAATTTAACTGCATTGGCTTCAATATTTGCAGGTATACAATGTGTTTTTTATTTTATTTTAACTTAGATGAAATTTGTAAAAGGAAATGCTAAAAATGATATGAAGTGTTTTTTAAAAATGAGATCATCATAAAAAAGTTCTATGATGGGTAGGTAAACCCGTCAAATTTAACCCCTATTGTTTTTCACCCTAATCTCTTCAAAGTTTAAATGCATTGGCTTCAATATTTGCATGTATACATTGTGTTTTTTTTACTCTTAACTTAGATGAAATTCGTAAAAGGAAATACTAAAAGTGATATGAAGGGTTGTTTAAAACTGAGATCATCATAAAAAAGTTCTATAATGGGTAGGAGGACCCGTCAAATTTAACCCTTGAAGCCACAAATTTTAAACCTTCACAATTTCGAAATAAGTCTACCTGGTGTTATTAATTTTTTTTTTTTACTTTACTCTTAGTTTCTTTTAATTAAGTATGAAACATTTTCTTTGAGAAGTAAATAATCTCTAATCTATATATATATATATATATATATTATGAAAACATTTCCTTAAAAAGTAAGGAAATAATGATTCTACATATTTATTTTTTTAAGAAAAATATGAAATGCAATTCTAACTATTTTTCATTTCTTGAAATGTATCTTTTAAATATACAAATCTGTATTCTACAATTCCAAAAAAATTACTCAAAAACTAAAAAGTGATTTTATCATAAACAATAATAAAACAAACAAACAAAAAATTATGGTTTCTAATTAACACATGGGTTACTTTTAATTCAAATAAAATATAACCTCAATCCCACACATATAATACTTTTAACACATAACCTTAATCTTATAAATAAATTAAAAAAATGCAATCACAAAGAACAACCAGTTTCAAAAAAATAACCCTATTTGAGGTTTTCACCACTTCTACCTAATTTGATAACCAACATGGGAGGGAATCCCACATTGTTCTTCCAATAAAAAAACATCCATGTAATGTTCCAAATGGGGAAAGATAAGCTCAGTAGGAAATATATTAAGATATTCCACTATGGATTCACAGCAATATGAAAACACACTAGCAATTCTAAACCAGAGATAGACTGGTAGGGATTTTTTCGGTTATAACACCTCTAAAGAGAGGGTGAAAACTAGAGGCTTCCTGCCCCGTTCCAGACTCTGTCTATAGAAAACTGATGAAACACAACAAGTGTGGGAAGAACAAACTCATCTTATAGTTTTCTACCCTTGGGATTTTTAGATCTACAGATATAAAGAATGGATCCAAAATAGGAGCCAAGAACCAAACAAGCAAGGAGAGAGAAATTCCACTTCCTGGAAAAACTACAAGAGGCTCAAGGGTAACGTTGTATAAGAAAAACGGTGCATGAATAATGCTGAAAAAATTTGGGTTTCCTTAGTATTGGCTATGTGGGACCTCCATGCTGAATTTCAGGAAAAAAAATGGGTTTAAGGGCCTTAAACAGATCTCCCATGAAGCTGACTAGTTAAAAATCAGCTAAAGAGATGAGCTGATGGAATGAAGAAAAACCCACTTCAGAATTGTACAATTTCAGCAGAGAGTCACTGGAAATCAGCCATCAGAAAATATTACAATATAGCAGTAGAGTATCAGACTTTTAATGGAGCTTCTCAAGAAATACAGTGAATTTTATGAAGAAATAAGCGAGAAATCTTCAGAAATAGGAGCTGCAATATATGTAAAAAGTGCATAAATGAATGGACAACGTCCCTCTAAGTGTGCTTCAGAATTATAATGTTAGATTACATATCTACAATAAATTCATGGCTAAAACATCAGATCCATATCAGATCTGGAAACTACTAAGCCTTCTAATCAAGATCCCCTTGGGGTTTTTACAAAATATTGCATAACAAGATGTAGATCTAACTTTTTGTACACAGAACTACAGAAAGCTTTAGTAATTTCTAAAGATGAATTTCTTACCAATACATATCATATCTGAACATTATATATCAGCAAGCTACTTCATAAATCTTCAAGTTGAGAGGCAAGCCTCAATCACCATAAACAAGTACAATGAAAGATCTAAACAATAGTGAAGCAGTACATAGGAAATAACGCAGTTCCCTAAGGAGACAATGCGGTAGCTTGAGAAGAGTAGCAGATGAAATATATAGATCTGAAATCAAATTACAATAGAGACCCTCTTCCGGGTGATCACAAGACACCCTCCCTGAGAGTAGACTCCAAAAACAACTAGATCCTTGCAGATCTAGAACCCCACTTACTACACTTACAGCAGCAGAAAAACCCTCAGTGAGACAGTGCTGTCTATGCAAGCATAGCTTGGCCTCCAACCTGATAGTGGTTCAATCTAGCACACTTCCCTCCAAGAGCTACTCAAAGAAGGATGGAGGATTCCTAAACAGGAGATCCTCTCTTTCTCTTGCTAAACAACAAAGAGAAATGGAGTTGCCTTAGCAAGCTTAGAAAATGAAATATGATCAACAACCCCCTCATGAGCCTTCTTCCTCCTTTATAAGATCTGAGTATCTTAGAAAACCCTAAAACACTTTCATCTTTTGGTTCCTTTCACACTTGGAAACCCCTTCTGGAACAGCGCAGTCCATCAAGGAGGTTCAATGAACCTAGACAACATTGTTGACTTGGTCAAATAGGATCTCATTTTGTGGTCTTGGCCCTTTCACACCTACAAGATTTTATTCCAATGGCCTAAATATGTCTCTTTTCACATAGGCACTGATTTATTCTTGATTTTCAAGAGGATTAGACATCCTCCTTTACAATTTATTTATTAATCATGAAATACAAAATAAATAAGGAAAAATTAATGTTCCAAATTAGCTAAAGCTAATTTAGGAACATTACAGTCTCCCACTCCCAAATTTTTCTTGTCCTCAAGAAACTGTAAGGGTGCTGCAAAACTTTCCCTTCTTCTCCTGTGGCCTCCTCATCAAATAGTCTCCTCCATTGCTCTGAATTTTCTGCAATATCCTTGTCCTCCCAATGGCCCTTCCTTAATATGCAAGTTTTCCCCTGATGAATAAACTCAAAGGCTCTCATCATGAAGAAATGGAAGGTTGTTGTGGAAAGCTTCTTGCTAATCCATGGCCTCCTCAAGATAGAAGTGATGACTATCATGGGGTTTTCATGATCCATGAAAGACTCCCATCTCCATGTTGTCATCAAAATGAAGTGGATCACCTCCCAGCTTGGAAATCCATGGAAGATCTCCTCCCCAATACATATGAGAGGCATGTCACGAACCAACATATGGCTCACTTTGCAAAGAGAAAAGTGATTTATCATAGTGGCCATACAAAATCTCATGCTCCCATGGAAGCATGCAATGTAAAAAGAATGGGGAACTCCTTCCCCCAAGGGAACATTCAACAATTGTGCCTTTCCTCCAACTATGCCCCCAAAAAGGATAAGGACATATTCAGCTTGTGGGATCATGATTAGAATCATGCTAGCTACCATGTGTGATAGATGAGAAGGAATATGTTCCCTCATGTGCAACCAGCGCAATTTTATCCTTAACTGCCATAGAATAAGATATGACAACTGCCTCCCTCAACACTTGTTTGTTGCCTCATGTCTCTGCAATGCTTGGAGAATGTACATCATGGTTGGTGTAAAAGAATCACACCATGAGGAATATAATAGCTTTCCAAGGTTCTCCGAGGAATGGCCTACATCAACATATTTCATGGCCTTGGATGGCCCATGAAACCCATCATACTTAGTGCCCCATCTTGGCACCATGTCCTGCAAATGAGTGTCAAAAAAAATACAAGCATATAGGAGATACGTAATAATGCTCAAGAGGATGTACCTATCTATATACTTCTTTTATACCAGTGGGATAACTCATGGATGAGTTCCCTCTCACACTCAAATAATAAGGAGGTGTGAATGGTGGCTCCTCCCAAGAGTTATGTTCCTCCTCCTCTACCAAGTAGTCCATGCACATATTCATATGAGAGTACACATATTCTTTGTAACCTTCCCATATGAATCCACCCAAGAGAGTATTATATGCTTTGAAAAAACCAGTGGGTTTGGAAAGCAGGATTTCATAGATAGATTTGGGATTTCGTAGATAGAGTTGGGAATCCCAACAAGGCTCCAAGCTCTCCAAGAATTACAGCACTGTAGAGGTCTGATATGCAGCCCCTGTCTTCTCATGGCTCCCATATTTGACATCCTTGATATCAAAATCACATGTTAGAGCATCATAATCTTCCTTTTTCTGCCACATTTGCAGCTATTCTTGCACAAGACAAGATTGGAGCATATGGAAATCAACTTCCCCTCGGAAAGTCCTTTTTTTCCAAAACCTCCTCCTTTTGGCCCATGTATACAAGAGGGTTAGGATCCCCTTTCCATATTCAAAAATATCCTTTGTGAATGAAGAGACCATGGCCTGCCCCAAAGATATGGAGTTTCCATGTGCCCTTATGCTCATTCCATCATAGATCTCTGATTGCTCCTTTCTCAGCACAGATATCTGAGTGGGAGATTGCAATGTCCTTTTCAAAAAATTTCTCATCTCTCTCCTGAATTCTTGAGAGATTCTCTGTGCTATGCTACATTCTCCCAAGGCTCCCTCCTTAGCCAAGTATGTATATGCTGCCCATAGTTGAGAGAACACTTTAGATTCATCCTATCAAGAGGGGCTCCTAGTAGAGTACCTTCTTGCAAAGAGGTGTCAAGGCATAGAGTAGAATGTGGATGTAGGTAGACAGATTTGTCCCTGCCTTCAATTCATAAGTCCTCTTTCCTTCTTTGTGCTTCCAAGCTCTAAAGTAGGGAAGAGTTCATGCCCTCCACCTTGTGATGTCCTTCCTCCTCTTCTACCTCCCCTATCTCCAAGACCTCATCATTAATCAATGATAGTACATGTTCTTCATGCATGAGATCATGTGGGACTCTTTGCAAGAGTGCAAGAGTCTCTTCTCTTGGAGAAAGTGCTCCAACCTCTTCCTCATGAAATACTTGAGGTTCCTTTGTTTTGACTGTGTTATCATCTCCTGCCTTCTCCTACTCTTCAATAACTAAAATTGTCCCATCATCAATGAGAGACAATAGATCTTGATCAACTATTGAAGGAGAAGCCTTCATGCTTTCCTCTCGAGATGAGGACTCTTCACCAAATGGAGATCTTGCCCTTGGAAATGAATCAATCAAGCTCACACCTTCTTTTTCCCCCTTCATGAAGGAATCACTGGAAAAATCTTGAAGCTCTGGTGAAATGACTGAGTGCACATATCCATGAGACGAGGATTCAGAATTTTCCTCATGCACAGATCTTGTAGATATGATTGGAAGATCTTCTTTTTGAAACTCCTTGGGAGCTTCACTGCTACTTCTCTTTTCTTCTTGCAAATCCTCCTTGGGGAGGCTCTTATTATATCTAAAAATAGATGAGATTAAACTCATATTCTTCATGTTTCCCTTGCCCTTGATTTCACTGATAGCTTGATCTCACAGGCGATGCCAGAGATCATGCTTTGATACCACTGTAATGTTCCAAATGGGGAAGGATAAGCTTAGTAGGGAATATCTTAAGATATTAAACTATGGATTCATATCAGTATGGAAACACACCAAAAATTATAAACTAGAGATATACTGGTAGGGATTTTACTGGTTATATCACCTCTAAAGAGAGGGTGAAAACCAGAGGCTTCCTAGCCCGTTCCAGACTCTGTCTATAGAAAACTGATGAAACATAGAAAGTGTGGGAATAACACACTAATATTGGATTTTTCTGCCCTTGGGATCCTTAGATATACATATCTAAATAATGGATCCAAAAGAGGAGCCAAGAACCAAACAAGCAAGGAGAGAGAAATTCCCCTTCCGGGAAAAACTAAAAGAGGCTCAAGGGTAACGTTGTATAAGAAAAATGGTGCAAGAATAATGATGAAAAGGGATGTGTTTCATTATTATTGGATGTGTAGTACCTCCATGCTAAATTTTAGGGAAAAAAAATGGGTTTAAGGGCCTTAAAAAAATCTCCCACGAAGCTGACTAGTTAAAAATAAGCTAAAGAGATGAGCTGATGGAATGAAGAAAAACCCACTTCAAAATTGTGCAGTTTCAGAAGAGAGTCACTCGAAATCAGCCATAAGAAATATATTAAAGTATATCAGCAGCATTTTAGACTTTTAATGGAGCTTCTCAAGAAATACAGTGAATTATACAAAGAAATAAGCGAGAAATCTTTAGAAATAGGAGCTACAATATATGTAAAAAGTGCAGAAATGAATGGAAAACATCCCTCTGAGTGTGATTCAGTAGTATAATGTTAGATTAAATATATACAGAAAATTAATGGCTGAAACATCATATCCATATCATATCTGGAAACTACTAAGCCTTCTAATCAAGATCCCCTTGGGGTTTTACAAAATATTGCATAACAAGATGTAGATCTAAATTTTTGTACACAGAACTGCAGAAAGCTTCAGTAATTTCTGAAGATGAATTTATTACTAATACATATCAGATCTGAAAATTAGATATCAAAGAGCTACTTCATAAATCTTCAAGGTGAGAGGCAAGCCTCAATCACCAGAGAAACAAGTACAATGAAAGATATAAACAGTAGTGAAGCAGTACATAGGAAATAATGCAGTTCCCTAAGGAAACAACGTAGTAGCTTGAGCAGAGTAGTACAACAGATGAAATATACAGAGCTGAAATAAAAATACAATAGATACCCTCTTCTAGATGATCACAAGACACCCTCCCTGAGAGGAGACTCCAAAAACAACTAGATCCTTGCAGGTCTAGAACCCCACTTACTACACTTATAGCAGTAGCAAAACCCTCAGTGAGCCAGCACTTTCTATGAAAGCATAGCTTGGCCTCCAACCTAATAGTGGTTCAATCTAGCACACTTCCCTCCAAGAGCTACTCAAAGAAGGATGGAGGATTCCTAAATAGGAGATCCTCTCTTTCTCTTGCTAAATAGCAAAGAGAAATGGAGTTTCCTTAGCAAGCTCGGAAAATGAAATATGATCGACAACCCCCTCATGAGCCTTCTTCCTCCTTTTATAAGATTTGAGTCTCTTGGAAAATCCTAAACCACTTTCATATTTTGGTTCCTTTCACACTTGAAAAACCCTTCTGGAACAACACAGTCCATAAAGGAGGTTTAATGAACCTAGATAGCGTTGTTGACTTAGTCATATAGGATCTCCTTTAGTGGTCTTGGCCCTTTCACACCTGCAAGATTTTATTCCAATGGCCTAATTATGTCTCTTTTCACATAGGCACTAATTTATTCTTGATTTGCAAGAGGATTAGACATCCTCCTTTACAATTTATTTATTAATCATGAAATACAAAATAAATAAGGAAAAATTAATGTTCCAAATTAGCTGAAGCTAATTTAGGAACATTACAATCCAATACCATCGTAAAGTTTGTTACTAATAATTTTAGAGGTTATTACATTAAGAAGCATGAATTTTTAAGGAATAATCTTCCAAATCCAACGATAGTCTTATCATTCATATGGACACATAACTAAATTTAAAATAATTACTCGACAAACGTTCCAAGGTTGCATACAAAACTTCCTAGTTACTAGAGGATCAAATGTAGGCATAAGCTCAGTAACAAATTTTTTGAGTTACACATGATATTTAAGTTATTATAGAATCAAATGTAGGCATAAATTCAGTAACGTAGTTGTCCTACACAAGAGATCTATGATAATACATAATCTCTGAATAGCCGCATACTAAAGATTCACTGAATAAGGCAAAAATGAGATAGCTTTAATTATATGAGTCTTCACCACCTTCCTTGTATCTGAATATCTACGGTACGAACAGTGAGTTATCCATCACCTCCCTTTATTTTTAGCGTTCGTGGCCTTAGGTTTCCATCTAGCTGCAGAGGGAACAATTCGAGAAATTATCCCCTCTTTTCATATTCCGTTGAAATTTCTAGTCCCTACTCATTAAATAAAATGTAACTTAAATTAGAATTTGAATAACATATCTGAGAACTTTGAAAACTATAATATGAACAACGTATTTGAAAATTTTGAAAATTGGTTGTTGAATGGGGAAAATTCATGTGCATATATGTTTGAAATCAATAATAAAAGCGAAGTAATTTGGATGTAAATTTAATATCTAACAGCTGAAGAGGAAAAGTATGTAACAAAAGAAAATATTTGATTTAAATTTTAACAATGAAGGCTCATTGCAATTCTTGAATAGGTTCAAAATCTAATAAAGAAGAACTAGCCTAGCCAATTATTTGACTTGGCTTTCCATTTTAATTGTAGTTTTCTCAATATTTTGGTAATCTGATAGATATAAACAAAGTTAATTGTTAGCTATTTAAATTTGTGCATATCCATCAAAATTTCAAGAAAATTTCGAAACCTGAGATGAGTTATGCTCAAATCCCTTTGAAAAAAACATGGATCGCTTTCTTATGCATTTAACAAAATATTTCCCTATTAATATCCAAATCATAGAAATTGAGAATCGATAATATACTTGAGATAAAAAAATGTAGCTATATTCATCGAAGTCTCACAAATAATATTGCATGTTGGGGCTGAACACAAACAACACCACAAAGAGAGCTTTGTCATTTCCTTCTCATATTGAGAGGACTCCTGCATGGAAATTCTTTTGTTCTTTCTGTCTCTTGCTACGGTGAGTGTTTTGAAATCAATAAAAAACACTCTTTTATTCCACATCTCTATAGGGTTTGAGTAAACTCACAATATCTCTGACTTCATCTGGATTAGGGTTTGAGTAAACTCACAATATGAATTACATATAATATGGCAGGGTTATCTAGATGCATAAAGACCAAGTTTGAGAAAAAGAATTTATTTGGTTCAACATCACATGCCTTTGGGGGTGCCTTTCCAATTAATTTTCCCTTGGGATGTGATAAGACATTTGTGGTGAAACATAATAAAAACATGAAAAAATATTTTCAATAGTGTATAACAAGAACCTAGAGAAGCATTAACCATCATTTTTCTTTTCGAAAACATGGAAAATTGTATATCATAGTTTTTAAATAAATATTTTTCTTATTATTAATATGTTTCTATGCATTGGTAACAAAACACTAATATTTTACAATGTTTTCTAATTTTTTAGAAGATTAACCAATAATTTTCAATACTTTATAACCTAGTGAAAAATTCGCCAATATTTGAGAAAATTTTATAATTTAGGGAAAGATTCACCAAAAAATTAAATATGTATATTATATTAATGAAAAAATAGCCTATACATTTTTCTATATACCATGGGGATTCACACATTTATTATAAATATAAATCTGGGGGGTTTCTTAAAATTTCCCTTGTCAGAGACTGTGGTTTGTTTTCACCCGAAATCTACTGCCACTCAAAAACTCTCGAAATTTTACTAATGCATGCATAATGGCCAACATATCTTTGTCGTAAATAGAATACGATAGTTCATGCAATAGTAACCTCTGGTTTTGGAAAACTATTGTATAGCTTCCCTACATTAGGACTATTCTCATGCCATCCTTTTAAACTCCACACTCCAACAAAAAGTGTTATGTGTAGCTCAACAATGTAAAATCGAGATGGCTATACATCTCCTCCTTGAACAAGTCAAGGGTCCTCTGTGTAGTGATAGTCTTCTGCTCCAAATTAGCAAAGTGATCTAACCCTTGGTCATGAAATTGTCCTGATGGCATGGCCCCACAAACCTCAATCTAAGGTGTTGAAATAATATGAGGTAGAAATGTTTGCAAACCTTAGATCAGCTGATACTTGGGAACATCTTGCAAAGCTACAAGAGTTCCTCCAACCGGTGCAATGGCTTCTCTAACTACTAGTGATGGTGATGGTTGCTCCTCTAATACTACATCAATGATGGTATCTTCTTCCTCCTCCTCATGTAACATGCCTGGGACTCTCAATGTCAAATACTTAGGACCATCTTGAAAAGATTCAAGTGCTCCTCTCACTGATGCAAGTACTTATGCTACAGCTGGGGGTGGTGTTAAATGATTGTCCCTCGGAGTAACAGTGTTGACATCTTCCTTTTTCTCCTCACGTACTCCCTCATTAATGTTATAAAATGTCTCAATGGGAATTACCTCTAGTTTTCTTTTGTCAAACCTCTCTAGCAACCTTTGAGTGAAGTATGTATGCACAGTCACTCTTGCTTGCTCCATATTGTTGAATGACCAATCAGTTTCTTCACCCTCAAGGTGCATCGCTGCAATCTCAATGGCCTCCCTTTCCTCTGTTGGGTGCAGCTAGAAGAAACCATCTAACTCCTTCATCCAAGATTTTTTTCATGCTTATGGATGACGTATAAAATGTAGGAAAGAAGAATCTATTATGTATGCACCCTTTTCTTCTATTTTTGTTGTGGGGTCTCTGGTTTTCTTTGATCTGGAAAAACTATTGGAGAGTCCAATTCTCTTTGAATGCTCTATATTGAGATTTGTACTCTGCAAGATAATCACTCAAAGTCTCATGCTCCAAATATCCTCCATCTCCATGTCTTTCATTTCCTTCTGCAAGAAAAGTGAACATAGTAGAGTGTTGTATAGCTCTCTACATTGTCGGTTTTTTATGCTATTGATAGGAAGTGCTTGGAATTTCCTCATTTTGAAACCCTCTTGAGGTTTCTTTTTTCCTTTCCCTTTTCATTTCTTTAATCTCTATGGAGATCCTGCCTAGATCCGAAGAGAAGTGTAGGAAAACTCAATACATCTGCCATTGTAGATCTCTATGTTTTGCCTCTTCTTTCGATGTCAAGAAATGTAGTGCCCACAAGATGAGTCAAAGATCATGCTCTGATACCACTATAATCTCCCAAAATAGGAAAACACAGTAATACACAACATAATAACTAGAAAATACAACAATATGGAAATAAATTGTAAACACCATAAAAATAGACAGAACAGCTGAGCCATTTTTTAACAAGGAGGTGAAATACTACTACAAAAGTGCTAAAAAATAGTAGCACTCAAGACAACAGAGATGGATAGAGTGACCCTCAAGTCCTATCACTGAGAATATTGCGTAATTGCTGCTCTGATAGAGACCCTACTATGTTGTCCCTGTTGGGAATGCTGCAAATATAATCGTTGGCTGAAAAGGGATGCGTCTATAAGGTTTTTTTGGAGCTTCGAAATACCAAGATTGGTAATATGGACTCTATGATGAAAACCCAGAATGACCCAGAAAGGATTTCCAGATTGACACACCTCAGAAAATCGCCCTCCTAGGGCTTGTAATACATAACTGCTGGGTTTGTAGATCTATGGCATAAAATGAAATATAAAATGGATGCAATGATACTCAATCAAATAAATGCATGAAGGGATATTCCCTTCTTATGATTCCCAAGCTAGAAGCTTCAGATCTAGCTCCTTCTTCCTCCTCCCAAGTTGCAGTTATTAAACTACACAACTGTTGGAAGTGATTGTGTTGTCAAGAGGGCTAAAGTTGTAGCATGTTTCTAGATGATGCAATAATGATCATATATTATGGAAATGATCTCACAAAAATGAGGGGATGATCCTTCACATGATTCCAAGTTGAAATACTTGGAACTTCCTCCCTCCTCTGAACCTACACTGTTGGAATGCGTAATTCCTACAGAAGTTGCTATTGCATGGAGGCATAGAATGATGGCCTGATGCCAGATGTACCAATGCTTCTCTTGGAAGACTGAAATGGATGTACAAGGTGAAGCCTTGATCCCTCCATAGGTTTCCCAGCTGAAATACTAGAAAATGCATTCCTCCTCTTAAACCCTAAGGCAGGAATGCGTAATTCCTAAAGATATATGTGCAAAAGATAGGGGTTGAATGTGGTGCAGTTTCCGGATGATGAATTTATGCTAAAAGAAACCTTTCCATAGTAGGCACTAGAAGTCCCCCGTGGATAAGGGTGGGGTCTCTTCTCGAAGACACTTGTGTGCTAAACAACACAACAGACTTAGCTAAATAGCTTAAACATGCAAAAAAATGTCAAAATGACAATACAATATCAAAATCCATAATGCCTTCTATGGCTACCCTCACCTTCCTTTTATGCTTGTGAGCCTTCCCTAGCCTAGGCCCACCTCATTACTATGTTTTTGTTGGACGGATAAGTCATTCTTGCGGACAACACAGACCTCCCAAGTGTCCTACGGACAACTAGCAACAAACAAACAAACAAAAACTATTTTCTCTAGATAATATTTGATTCATAATTAGCTACAATAGGGGTTTTGAAGACCTACCTGTAGTCCAGCACTATTCATAATGATCTTCTTTCCAGTTTCTTGAAAGAGTCATCTTCAAAGATCTGCAATCACAAACATGGAAAAAATCAATAGCACCTGCATAGGAAAAACTAATTCACGAATTATATATCTATCAATATGATCAAGGAATTCAAGAAATAAGATAATTAATTAAATAAATCATTGATAAAACTTGATAGACAAGCTACTTAATTAAATAACTCATTGAGAAAATGGTATTCATTCGTATTATCTTTAATAACTAAGAGCCTTACAACCGTGTCTGCCTTGATGTCGTACAGGCCTTCCTAGGGTCCGGAACATTCGTTTCCTTTACTCTGAGCTAAAATACACATTGGTGTGTAATCATTCCAACAAAATGATCAGTTAAGAGAGTCTGAGTATATATATCATTTCTCCTCAAAAATTCTCAAAGTCTAACTCACTAACTAACTCTTGAAGCTGCAGTATGGCTTCAATTTATAGGAAAAGAGAGGAGGTTATGGTTCCACATAAGAAGGGATAGAATGCTCTTTTGAAGGGATTGAGCTCCATAAATCAAGGGGTGGGCTCCCATAATGGAGGAATGAACATACATGATAGTAGCGAACCTTCGACCAGATAATTGCTTCTAGAAGCTTCCATATTTGACTGTTGAGCTTATAAATGTTACTTTCCGCCTTCATTTTACCTTTTACATGGGTCCACACCCTTAATGAAGAAAAAGTGCATTTAGCTCTGCATGCTTTAAAACAAAAAGGTGCGGCACCGCAAGCAATGTTAAGAGAAAGTGTGGTACAAGTGTTTTTAAGACTTTTATGAGCTTTTCTCTCAATTTCAAGGCTTGATTTTAGGAACTTTGATGTTATAGACTTCTATGGGAGTAATATATGAGTAATGATGAACCCATATATACACTAAAACGTCATGGTGACAAATTTCAGCGTAACAAATTGCCCCCTAAAGTGCGAACTTTAAGAGCATTCGAAGAGTGATGTGCTTTATCATTTCAAGGATTAGCCTGTGGACACCCCAGTCAAAACCTTGTAAAAACATTCAATTCAAAACATATATATATATATATATATATATATATATATATATATATATATATATATATATATATATATATATATCATCACTGAGGTAGGCATTCCCATAATCAGATAAAAACTAACTAAACTTGTTCTGATACAGAAATGATTTTAATATTACATCAATGTTGTATACATAGCACGGACGCAGCCATCTGTAATGAATATTATACTACATAATGAATAATAAAACTCCTCACGTCCTGGATGGTGGAAACTAGATCCAGGGTCTTGATTTCTTCTTCTCGAACTAGTACGGTTCTATCCATGCGATTAATTATGTCGAAGTCGAACATGGTAGAAACCACTTGATTACCAGTCAATGATGTGAACTCTTAACAAGTGTGAGAGAAACCACCAATAATGAAAATGGCTCTCAAAGTACTCAATACAATCCATGAAATGTGAATAAGTGATCTAAAGTCGAACATTTCACAGAATCGTTCGATCGAAGGTCAATGATGTAACCTGTCGTCAAAGGCGAGAAACCTGCTAGTAAGGCATGCAGATTCCAAGGTATTGATGGATTTTAGATCACCTTCCTAGATGATGATTTGTCGTCGATAGAAAGTGATCCATCGTAAGCAAGCTCATGACACGAAACCATAGATCAAGTTTTGAAGAAATTATTTGCAAGGAATGACTCAGGGATGGTCAACGCAAATGGAGACAAATGTTTGCAGATGAATGGTTTGTTTGACTGTCCTCTTGAACACATAACAACACTACAAATGGTTTGGTAATATTTTCCCTAAGCTAATACCTAGAAACTGGCTGAAGACCTTCAATGTGGTTTGTGTTGAGCCCCAAAGATGTCCTTTCCCTTCACCAAATTTCACTTCATTTCCTTTGTTCCTTATCAATTATAGGCTTAAAATATCAATAGGATTAATTAAAGTCACTTTAGGAATGCATATAATGACTAAATTGCTATATTTTCATGGTTTTTTTGTTGTAGTAATTTTTTACTAGACTCAGCTACAGAATGCAGCCTTTCTGTAGCCAGTCGCCTATTCTGCAGCTATCTTCATGTTTACACAGGTTACAGGTTTCACTTAGAGGAAAAACACATATGGTTGAAATCCAGAATTCATCTACATCGTTACTTGTCCTCTACGAAGTCTGAGTAAAAATCTCCAAGTGGTTATGCACGTGGAAGAAATCAAAATTAAGAGGTAGACTTCTACCGAGACAATAACTCTACATATATCTTCAGCAAGAGTACGAGGCTTCCACAAGAGTTCTAATTTGATTTTAATTGGGAAAGACACTTATCGCTATTTCCTCTCAAGGGTAGTTATGTATTTATTTTATAATAATGACTCGGGGGACCGAGAGACAGTTAGCTAGATTGATGTTTTGTTGTTATATCTCAAAAATCCGTAATACTCTGTTTCTGAAGTATTTTCTCTTTAATGAAAGACATTCAACTTCATTGCATGATCTAAGGCAAAATTCAGGAGATTTTTATGCTAATCCAGTGGTATAGGGCCCCTACTGCCCGAGAAGCTCTGTGCATATTGTTTAGATAAGTAACTTTAGCCTTGTTTCATTCCTAGTTTAAGCAATTTTCTGAACTTTATGTTTATACTCACTTGCATCGGATGCTACAACCAGTCTTTTTCTTATGAATTGTTCCAAAAAATCACTAACACTGCATGAGATATAGCTATAGTATTTTAGGGATTATTTGCATTTTTTCTGAACTTTATTTTTTATTCTTACTCACATCAAATGTTACAGCTAGTCTTATTTTTATGAATTGTTCCAAAATATCACTAACACTGAATAATATATCGCTGTAATATTTTAGAGATTAGTTGCATTTTAGCTCAGCTGTAATACTCCAGAGGTTAATGGCACTCTAGTTCAATTCTGTCCACTGTATTTCAAGTTTGAATTATTGCATTCTAGTTCAGTTCTATCCATTGTATTTCTAGTTTTATTATATAGTTGTATTCTAGTTTTGTTAAATTAGACTTAACAGCCTTCATTATTTACAAACTAATCTTGTTCTTAATCTCAATTAACACATTATCATCATAGGAACGAGAATTGGTAATGTCATTTTTAAGTCTTGACTGTTCTGCAATTTCTCATAGTTTCACAAACTGCCTTTTTCCAAATCTATTCAAAAAGATTTCTAACTCTTGAATGAGGCTTAACAGTGATATTCTAAGTTGTAGAATGGATTAATTTTAGTGTCATAAGTTAATTTAGAGTAGAGTTCCTCACTATGTTGCAGAAAAACTTTTCCAAATGTGTTCCAACAAACTTCTAACCATGGATGAGGTTTTCTTTGTGATATTGTAGGTTGTTGTTTACTGAGAAGAACCTCATTGCATTAAACTCATCCTTTTCTCAAGTTATTCCAATATAATTCTAATGAATGAATTGGATTTAGTTCATGTTATGAGTTATTTTCTTTTCAAGTTTTGCATTCTCTGTTCTCAAGTGCCATACATAGTTTAGAAGAGATTTTTCTCTGTTTTAGTGAGTTATTTTCTTGTTAAATTTTGCATTCTCTTTTCTCAAGTGCCATACATAGTTTATAATAGATTTTTCTCTGTTTTAGTGTGACCAACAATTTCTCTTTACCAACACTTAGTTCTTTTTCTCTTAGCATAAAAAACAAAAAACAAAAACATTCGAAAAACACTAAACACAACGAATTAGGGAACAGATACCTAGGCACATATAGTGCACTTCACTTCAACAGTTTACTAGCCCTGGTTGACAATTTATGACATCAATTTCGGAGCACTAAGTTGAGCAGACATTTTGGTACCTGAAAATATAGCAAGTCAGTCATTATATGCATTCCTAAAGTGAATTTAATTAATCCTATTGATCTTTTAAGCCTGTAATTGATAAGGAACAAAGGAAATGAAGTGAAATTTGGTGAAGGGAAAGGACATCTTTGGGGCTCAACATACCCCCACTGCAAGGCTTTTGCATGTCCTAATGCAATAAATTCATGTATTCTGAGACTTTTGCTAGGACATCTAGGCTCCTTCTTCTGCTTTGCCTGATATTCCATGGCCTCCTAGGCTTCCTTATGACCAACTTAAATCTCAAATTTATAAGTGCCCTGCTCAAATTTTTGTTTTTCTTCTTCAATTTCTCACTAGCCTTGTACAAATTTTCCATTTGTAGAGAGAGATTTGTATTCATATCACTTTTCAGCTTAACCTTCTCCCTCAAAATTTCATTTTTATTCTCTATGTGCCTATTGAGTACTTCTAACTCATATTTGTCTCTTCTTAGTACAGCAATTTCAGATTCTGATGGGCTAGGAGTTCTTCCTCTACTTTCTTAGGCTCTCTTTTCCAATGACTCAACATAATTATAGATTTGTTGTTGTGCTGGGTCTATCTCTGGAGTTCCTTCATCAAGATCCTCTTCGTACTGGTACTCAGGTGATCTAGCAGTTGGTGTCTCTTCATCCTCAATGTTTATGACTCCTGTTTGTCTAACCTTTTTTTTCTTCAATATACCTCTAAGCTTGTGGCTTCGTCTTGGTTGAGATGGTCCTTCACCTCTCTCCTTGGAATACCTTCTTATCATCTTATCCTTTTTAAGCTATTTCTTAATTTCAGCCAATTTCTCAGAAATTATCTCCTCACTATCCTCTTGTATGGACTTACCAGTTTTAGTTTCAATAGATTTGGAAATTTTCCTTCTCCTGCTTCTTCTTGTAAGTTTGCCTTCAAATGGAGATTCCTTGGGTTCTTCAAAGTGATTCATCACTAGGAACTCATACCGATTGTCTTTCACCTTTCTCAAATGATGTTCAATTAGGATTTTAACTAGGCCATGGTGATACAAAGTGGTTTCCAAGAATTGAACCCTCTTTTGAACATTAGAGGCCATTCTCTTTAGGCTATGAAGTAAGAAAAAGGGTAAATTGATTTCTTCATCTAAGAAATGCATCATTAGCCAAATATGATAAATATATAAGGTACCAAACCTTCCCTCACAAGTTATAAACTTTTGAAAAATGATCAACATATTATGCCATTTATTCTTCAGTGCTGAGCTGGGAATGCCCTTCTTAAAAATTGAAATATCTATACGTGGTGTTTTGAGCATTTGCCTCCATGCCTCATTATGAAATTCCTTATTTTTGAACCATAGTTCACCTTGCCTGGGTAATTCCGCTGCTTCTACAATGAAAGATTCTGTAATAGTGAATTTAACATCTCCTATTTCAACTTCTGCTCCATTGAAGGACCGTGCAAATGTCTTAGTTACCTCTTTATGAAAACCATTGAATTTTTCCAAAAACTGTAACCACCCAGCCTACTGTAGCATTTCTCTAATATGTGGGTAACCCTCTAAGTATTTGGTTCCGACTGGTTCAGACCTTAATATGAGACCCATGGCTTCTCTTCTCAACCTTCAATTTACTACTCTTCTATCCACGGTGAAAATGGCTGTTAGAGAGTTGTTTTTACCCCAAAGGTGCTTTCTCTATTTATCCAGTAAGAATTGGCTATGGAAGGATGATATGAAGAGGTTATAGAATGAGTGAAATATGGTGAGGGTGATTCACACGAATTAATGAGTTTGAGAGCCATCATGGAAGAAAAGACCGTGGAAACATCTCGTGAGAAATTCAAAATCATCACTGAATACTTCAGGCTAGTGACGTGATCGAATAGGTCACTTCAGTACTTAATCGTTAAGTTTTAAATGATGATTTAATATGGCGGAATGGAAGGGAATTTGTCCAAAGCTTTTATGATAGGTTTAATAGGCATGAACAACACAAATAATCAAAACAAATTTTTGAATCATACATGACTTAACTATACTATAACTTTCATATTCTGTCATCATAATAATTTCACAACTTTACCTTTGCCTTTCCTTTAATTTTTTGTGGTTTTGATATGCTTTGTCCTCCTTTGAAAATAATTGATTCTTCAGTCTTCATAATCCCTTTTGATTTTTCTTGTTGTCACGGGTGTGCAGGATCAATTTTCTGTTGATCAAGTGATTACTGGATAGTTTCCTTCAGGATGTCTGGCTGCAGAATGTCTAGCTGGCTACAGAATGTCTGGCTGCAAAATCTAGTTGTAGAATGTCTGGCTACAGAATATACCTGTAGAAGCTTTGAAACATGAAATGATTTGAAACATGAATGGAATGTTGTATGAAGTGAATTAGAATGGATTATGAAATATGGTGAAGTGGATCATGAGTGAGGTGAAATGTAATGGAATGAAATGGATCATAAATGTAAAGTGGAGTGAAATATGAAAAGTGGCCTGCAACTTATGATTTGTAATATTCAGTTGCAGAAAGAGATCAAATTTTAAAAATCTGAGATGAAAATGAGGTGGACCATGGAATGGAATGAATGAAGTATGGATGAATGGAGTGAATTAAATGTGAATGAATGGAGTGAATGAAATATGAATGAAGTGAGACATGATGGAGTGAGACTTATGATTTTGTGATAGCTTCTTGCAGAAAAAAGAAAAAATTTTAAAAGCTAAAGTGTCAGAAGGATTCTGATTTTCACTTTATCTTTTCTGTATAAACATGCTAATCAGTGATTAGTTTTCATGTTTATACTTTTTTTTTTCATGCATTTGAATTCAGAAAATTCAACTAAGTTGATGAAGAAGAAAAATTCTTCTTCATTAACTTCACATCACTGTTTTCCTGGAATCTCTTAACAAATTCTTCTCTTGAAAGTGGCTTATGATACAGCTTCAATCTATGACCATTTACAAGAAAAGTGACCTTCTCTTCATCTATTGTCCTGATTTTTATTGCTCCATTGTCAAAAAATTTCATAACTTCGTATGGCCCAAGCCAATGTGTTTGGAATTTACCCTGAAAATATTTGAAATCTGAATCAAACAAGAGGGCCCAATCACCTTCTTTGAACTTCTTTTCCTTGATGTACTTATCATGCCATCTAGTCCTTTGTTGCTGGACTATACTTGTTTTTTGGATTGCATCTTGTCTGATCTCATCCAATTCATTAATCTACTCCAATCTGTGCTTTTGTGCTTCTGTTAGATCAATTACTAGTTGAACTACCATTTTAAAAGTTTGAATCTGAAACTCTATGGGAAACAAAACTTGTTTTCCATAAGCAAGTTCATAAGGAGTATGGCTTGTTGTGCTTCTCCATGTAGTTCTATAGACCCACAAGGCTTCAAGAAGCCTGTCTACCCAATCTCTTCTATGTAAATGAAAAGTCTTTGTTAGGATCCCTGAAACTAAATAATTAGCAATGTCAGAAAACCAAGGAATATGAGTAGAAATTGCAAAAATATATTCATCAGGGAATTGATCTTCAACTGGGGTGTTGTCTTTAATGTTTTGGAGTCTAGATAGGAAATTAGCTACTGTGTTTTGTTTTCCAGGCCTATCTAGAATGGTAATCGTGAATTCCTGTAGAATAAATAAGCATCTTATAACTCTGCCATTAGTAATTGATTTTTTCATTAGATATATAATTGCAGAGTGATCTGCGTGAACAAAAGTTTCATAGCCTGTTATATAGTGTCTAAATTTATTTATAGCATGAAAAACAGCTAAGAACTCTTTTTCAGTTACAGTATAATTTAACTCTGAAGGAGTCAAATTTTTACTTGTATAGCAGATGGCATAAGGAATCAAGTCTTTTTGTCCCAATACTGCTCCTAAAGCTGTATCTGAGGCATCTGTTGAAATATGAAAAGGTAACTTCCAGTTAGGTCCCCTTAAAATAGGTGCTTCAGAGATTTTTGTTTTCAGGGTCTCAAAGGCTAACTAGCAATCAGGATTCCACTTGAATTCATAGTCCTTGGTAAGTAATTTGAAAAGTGGAGATGCTATCTTGGTGAAGTTTTCTATAAACCTTCGATAATATCCTGTAAATCCAATAAAACTCCTAACATATTTTTGACAACTTGGAATAGATAAGTTAGAGATGACTTCAACTTTTGACTCATCAACTCTAATCCCATCCCCTGAAATGTGATGTCCTAAAACAATTCCTTCAGAAAACATCATAAAACACTTCTCATGACTTAGTGAAAGATTTTCTTCTTTAAATCTCTTTAAAACATTTTCCAAGTTTTCTAAGGCTTCTTCAAATGTGTTTCCATAAACTATGAAATCATCCATGTATACCTCTACACAATCATGTATTAGATCTGAAAATATTCCTAGTACTGCTCTTTGAAATGTTGCAGGTGCATTGCATAGCTCAAATGACAATACTCGGTAAGCATAGGTACCCCAAGGACAGGTAAATATGGTTTTTTCTTGATCTTCAAGTGCTACTTGAATTTGGTTATAACCACTAAACCCATCTAAAAATGATAAGTACTTTTTGCCAGCTAATGTATCTAACACCTGATCTATGAAAGGTAGGGAAAAATGATCTTTAAGAGTAGCTTTGTTTAATTCTCGGTAGTCAATACATACCCTCCATTTACAATTTTTATTTGGCACAATTACCAAAGGAGAAACCCACTGACTATCTAAAATGGGATAGTTAAAGTTGACATTTAACAATTTCTGCAATTCTTCTTTAACAATTTCCCTAAGATTTGGATTCATCCGTCTTTGAGGTTGTCTGATTGGTTTACAATTTTCCTCTATGTAGATGTGATGAGTGAAAGTCTTAGGGCTTATCCCTTTCATATCAGTGTACTCCCATGCATATGTAGAAGAATGTCTCTGTAAGATCTTGACTAGCTCTTCTTGTTGAGATTTCTCTAGGTTCTTGTTTATGTTTAAAGTTTTTCCTGGAAATATCTCAATTGTAGAGCTGCCAAATTTATCCATGGAATAAAGAGACAGCTGTCTTGATGGTAAAAACTAAATGTTGGATTCTTCTTGAAATTTTTCATGTTTGTATTCCAAAGAGGATTGAAAATTTTCTAAGGTATTCAGAATCTAGCTGTCTTCACTATTTTCTGAAATTGTGAAGAGAGGTTGTATGTCTTCTTCATCCTAAATCCATTGAGTATCATCTAATTCTGTAATTGTTTTTGCTGGAGGATACAAATTAAACTTCTTGGTTGAACTACCATCAAAGATATACATATCACCAGATCTACAACTAATAAAAGCATCAGTTGTAGCTAACCAAGGTCTTCCTAATATAATAGGATTCCCTCCTAGATTATTCTTAGGGGTTAGGATCATAAAATCCACAGGATACTCCCAAGAATCTAGGGATACTGGAATTTCTTCTATTACCCCATCAGGTTTGATCACAGATTTGTCTGCTAATTGTAATAATGTGGGTGTAAAAAGAAGATTACGAAGTTTCAGTTTATCCATGATTTGTCTACTCATGATATTGACTGCTGCTCCTAAATCAATAAGTGTGTTTTGGATCTCAGTTCCATTGATGTGTATTTTAACAACTGGATTTCATGGGTCTAGATACTTTTGAATGGAAATCTTACCCATCATGATATCTATTATTTTTCCTGCCAGTTGAATTTTCTTTGTCTCTCTTATTCTTTTTCATGTTTTATTCATGCTCAAATCCTTTATTGTCTTTGCTAAGATTGGAATTTCCTTAATAGCTTGCAATAATGGGATCTTAATACAAATATTTCGCAGCTCATCTAGGAAATCATAATTAGGCATCATAATTTTTTTTTCTACGCCCCTATCAATTTGTAATCTTTCTGGAAAGGGAGGTGTAGAAGTGGATGTTGATGGCTACTCTAATATAGGAGTTGAGATTATTGGTTCTTTTTGTTTTGATTTTTCAATGTTTGGGTCTTCGAAAGGTGTGTTCTCTTCAAGACTTTTATTCACCAGTAGAGAATCTTCCTCAGAGTTTTTTTACTCTTGTATGATTACAGAAGGTTTCTTCTTTTCAAGTATTCTTCCAGACCAAAGTTGAACATCATTAAGGTCTAAAGGAGTAATCAAATAGGTTGGAAACTGTTGACCTTATATCATGTATGTGTTCTAAGGATGTCTATTGTTGGGGTTTGGTATGGGTTGGGCAGGCAACTGATTTGTTTTCTAAGGAAATGGTAATGGAAGTGGTGAATTTTTATGTTGTGGATTTTGAGGATTCTATTGAGAATTTTGTTGAAAATTTTGTTGAGGAGGGAAATGTGGATATGGTGGATAAGATGGTGGATATTGATAATACTAAGAGTATCTTCCATAGGGATTTTGTGCTCCTTCTGACCAAGTTTGAGATTGATTCTGGAATTGGGGTCAAGGTTGCTGCCAAGAATTCCAATTTGGTAGGGGTTGATTATGCAACTAATCATGGAATCCTTGTGTTTGAGGTCCTTGCCAAGGCCTTCTAGAGACAAAATTGAGAGATTATGTGGAATTTGTATGGATTTCTTCTTGAAATACAGCTTTAAGACCAGGAAGTGAAGGAAAACTCTTGGAATCATGTTTTTCTGAAAAAATTACACAGGTCTCTACTACTTTTGCATCCAAAGGGCACTCTCTCAAGGCATGCTTCTTTCTACATTTGGGAAAAAGGATTGCTAAGGCATCAGATTCAGCTTTTTTCTTTTTTCGTAACTTAAAGGTGTCTATTTTTTCACTAAGACTCCCTAAAATATCAGATTTGAATGCATCAAGCATATGTCCTATTTCTGCCCTTACTGTCCCAGAAGCAGACTTACCTTCCCTTGCAAGAGCAGGGTCTCTTGGTCCTTTTATAGTTTTAGATTTCCCTCTTGAAATGTTGATACATAATTCAGCTATTTTAGGTAATGTGAGCTGAGATATTGTTGGAAATATTGTCATTGATGGCAAAGGAATTGGCAAAGAAGGAGCATCTGAAACAGTAACTAGGCAGTAGCAGAAAAGAACAGAGGAAGAGTGCATTTACAGAGAGCAGTATCAGTCAAGGAGCATGGAAAAGAAGTGAATTGAAAAAGAGTTGTCCAGAGACAGTGTAGGAAGAAAAAGGCCATCGAACATAAAAACATTCTAAATTCTCTGTGAATTATATGTATATTCTTGATAGAATTCAGTAGGAAGGATAGTTGAGTCCCTGTGGACAATTATGAATCATTGTGAAAGCATGGTCTGTAAACATCATAAGCTCTGTGGAAGGAGTAGATTCATGAACCTATATAAGGTAATTTTGAGGAGTATTGATTGGACAAATCTTTATCGATTACACGAATTATTGTTCATTGATACTAGTATCTCTCTCCGTGTAATGCATTGCCGAACATTTGATTGCTAAGGTCATGATACAGTGAGAAATGGGGAATGTATAACCTAATGAAGTAGCGCGTTATAGTATGTGGAGGAGTATTACTATGAAACTCCCTACCGCATGACTGGACTGAACTCTATTGAAATAAACCCGAGTTGTGAACCTGAGTTAAGGGACCAAAAGGAATAGCGTAACTCGACTTAACCGTGGGTTGGTCACTATTCCAAAACCACGAGCGGATTTGCAAGGCCGGATTTCCCATATCGCACCACCTTTTGGTGATAAGCAGTATCTCCGAGTTGGGGAGTGATTCCATAGAACGGGTGACACGCATCCCTGTACGACTCCATAAAACCGCTTGTCACTACGCACCATCGTGCGTTATTCTTCGACCAAGGATGCCGCATGATATTGTTGAGCATCGTCGATCTGGAGGGAAGCCATCGGACGGTGGTCATATGAGGAAGATGCGCGAAATTTAACCAAAGTACGGTGGCCATCGCGCATCATTGTTCGCGCATCTTCGCCGAGCGATATTCGTCTGATCCAATGAGGCGGCGCGACGCGATAACAACCGTCGAATGGAGACGACCATTAACGTTGGGGCTCATACGCATGAACTAAGGTTTGCGGGTTTAACCCAAAGTATTATGTCGTGTATTAACGGTGTGGGACCCGATTTCCCTTCACTTTATTGGTTCAATATACGTTGTTGTGTTATGCCAAGATCTTCACCCCCAAAGTCGAAGATTAAATATTATTGAAGGGCCCGAAAGGTTATATGGATATATATTATTGCTGGGTTTTTATATAAGTCAGCGGCATGTTAATTTTTGTAACAACTAAAGGGGGAATTGGATTAATATCTCAATCTCATATTGAGATATTAAAAAGCTTTAGATTAATTAATTTCAAGATCAAGAAAATAAAACAATGAAAATTTGTTTGGGGCTTGGGTAGACCCCACTGGATTACCTATTTTGATCCCGTCCAGGAATACCATTAGCGGTTGAGTGGTTTTGACTCATGGTATTGATAAAGGCTAAACTATATAAGGAGAAGAGGATCATAATACAGGGTGTGCGTTCAGAGGGCTTGATAACGAATAAATATCTTTAAGAGATATCTGCATGATTGAAATATGATAGATTTGAATCTACGATGCACCTGTGGATATGATGAAGGTTCAAGATCTCTAGATCCAGAAATGATGAATATCTAGGACGATCTGCAAAAGAAATGATGAAGACCTGATACAAGTCTGATGTACAAATTGAAGAAATTTGGTGAATCTGAGGGTTGAAGCCTTTAGTATGAGAGTGGAAGTTTTCTGCCAGTAGAAGCTGGTGTTAAAATCATGGGGTTGGAGCTCCCTTCCAGTATTGACTGGAGAACGAGATAAGGTTGTAGCCTTCTACAGGTTGGTGCCTGCATGCTGGTATAAGTCTGCGCTAGTACAAAATTGCAAGATGTTTTCTTTATAATAAATATTGAAGACAGAGACGACAGCAGCGGTGGTTTTCTCCCGAATTGGGTTTCCACCTTAAATATTGGTTTTCATGTGTATTTCTTGTGTGTGATGGTTGATTCTGTTATTACTGCTCATGCTTACTACTTACTAAACATCTGATGAATGAATGATGCAATAATCTAAGTAAAGAATTAAATGCATAAAAAGTAAAATGTTTCCCAGTCAGTTCTAAATACTGATTCACCCCCCCCTCTTAGTATTTTTCCCAACAATTGGTATCAGAGCAGGTCCTTCTGAGAAAGCTTAGCTGCTAGAAGGAAGATCAATCAAGATGAGCAATCAAGATGGAACAGCATCTATCAGGCCTCTGCTCTTCAACGAAAACAATTTAATCTTCTGGAAAACAAGGATGATATCCTATCTTCAGTCTCTGGGAGAAAATGTATGGGCTATTGTTGAAGGAGGATATCAATATCCAGTCGCAGTACCAATAGATCCAACGAAAAGAAATAATTATGAAACAAATGCAAAAGCGGTCAATGCTCTATTGGGAAGTCTAACTGAATCAGAATTTGTCAAAGTCATGTAGCTGAATACAACAAAGTCCATATAGGACAAAATAATTCTAATTTATGAAGGTGATGCAAAGGTAAAAAGTGCTAAACTCCAAACTCTCAGAATTCAATATGAGAATCTAAAAATGCATAATGAGGAGAGCATTACCAATTTCTTTTTATGTCTTGATGATATTGTAAATCGTATGAGAAATCTGGGAGAAACAATAACCAAATATACTTTGGTTGAGAAATTTTTAAGATCACTAACACAAAATTTGAGTCGAAAGTTGCTGCTCTTGAAGAAAAACAGGATCTTCAAAATCTTAATGTGGTACAACTTCATTGCATACTAACTGCATATGAAATGAGAAGAGGAGGACCATCTAAATTCAAATAAGTTGTCTTTAGAGCTTCTACAAAAGGGAAAGAAGTACAAGAAACAGAAGGATCAGGATATATCTCAGAAGAATATGAGGTAAATTTTGTAAAGAAACTCCAACTTGGTACAGGATGGTTTAGAGGTAAGCTTCCTTTCAAATTTTTTGCTTGTGGAAGAGTTGGTCATTATGCTGCTAAGTGTCCTCACAAAGAAACACATGAGAAAGGAAAGAAAGTAGCAAGAAGGAATAAAAACCAGTTTAGCACTAGAAAAAGTTACTATACTCATGAAGACAGTGATGGGTTATCTGATAGTGAGGAAGAATGTGAACAAGATCTTAGACTTCTCATGGCATTTGAAAAGGAATCTAGAGAAGAAAAAGATACTTTTACGGATGCTTTAGAGGAAAATTATTTTCTTGATGAATTCAATCAACTCAAAATATTCTTAGAAGAAACTAAAATATGCTTAGAAGAAAGTAAAATATCCATAGAAACTCTAAAAAACCAGCTTGAAGAAAAGGAGAAACACAATGAGAAATTAGAATGTGAAATAGTAAGTCTAAGAAAAGAAATTGAGAAAGTGAAGACTTTGAATCTTAGATTTTCTAAAGGATCTGAAACCTTAGATGAGATTATCAAGGTACAACGTTCTCCTCTTATAAAGACAGGACTTGGATATATCGTAGAATCTTCTCAAGCTTCAGCACCAAACTATCTAAAAACAGCTACAGCCAGTATACAACATTCTGCCACTCAGCAAGGGAATAAATAATCTTTGCAGGTAAAGCATGACCATCTAAATTCAAAGAACACTAACAAGAATACCCTTCCAAGAAACACCAACCAACAGGTAAATTCAAGTAGAAGATTTTATGATCGCGGAAATTTCTTCTTCAATGGAAAATGTTTCTCATGTCACAATTTTGGTCATAAATTTGTTCAATGTGTTGCATATAAAACCATCATAACAAGAGAAGCAAGAAAGAAAAGGATTGATATTAGAACAAAGAAGAATACATACAACAAATTTTCTCCTCTTCAAAATGAAGTTGAATGTGCTTATTGCAATAACTTTGGTCATGAAGAATCTGAATGCAGGAGCAAAGTTAAGCCAAAAGAGTATTTTCCTTCAAGCTCCAAAGTGTGGAAAAAGAAGGAATTACAGGTTGAAAATTGTGGCATAGCGTTATTTGCAGAAGGTGAAGAAAATCAATGGTACATTGATAGTGGATGCTCAAAACACATGACAGGTGACAAAAACAAACTTCTTGCATATAGTGCTCTTGAAAAAGAAAAGAATTTTACATTTGGAAATGATACTCGTGTTGTCATTAAGGGAAAAGGGTCTGTTTTTCTAAAAGAAAAGGTGAAAGCTAATAATGTCATGTATGTGGATGGATTAAAGCATAACCTGTTAAGTGTAAGTCAAATGTGTGATCAAGGAACTGAAGTTATCTTTAGTTCAAAAGAATGTATGGTACGTGATCTTGATACATGTAAAACAATTAGAAAAGGAAAAATAACTCCACGCAACCTGTATGTATTGAAGAACTGCAAAGAAAAATGTTACTTGAGTAAATCTTTAGAAAACTGGCTATGGCATAGAAAGTTGGGGCATCTGAGCTTCTCTCAAATCAACAAATCAAGCAGACTTAAAGTTGTTCGTGATCTCCCCAAAATTACTCTACCTGAAAATATCATATGCAAATCTTGCCAATTCGGTAAGCAAACCAGAGTACAATTTAATGCCAAGGAAGGATCATCCAGTAAGCCTCTTGAACTCATTCATACTGACATATGTGGACCTATAAGGAAAAAGTCACCACGTGGTGATCAATACTATATCTTATTTATTGATGATTTCTCTAGAATGTGTTGGATTGGGTTGCTTAAACGCAAAGATGAAGCATTTGAGAAATTTCAGATCTTCACAGCACTAGTTGAGAATGAATTAGATCTAAAAATCAAGTGTCTTAGATCTGATCAAGGAGGAGAATATACATCAGGTAAATTCCTTAAATTTTGTGAACAACATGGCATAAAAAGACAGTTTTCTGTAGCTGGCACTCCACAACAAAATGGTGTAGCACAAAGAATGAATAGAACAGTTCAACAAATGGCTAGAGCTATGCTTGATGATTCTGGAACATCTGACACATTTTGGGGAGAAGTAGCACATACAGTAGTAAACATTCTCAACAAGGCACATGTTCGTGTAAATAGTGATAAAACTCCATATGAAATCTGGTATGGTAATCCTCCCACTGTAAAGCATTTTAGAATTTTTGGAAGCAAATGCTTTATCAAAAATAATGATGAAAAACTTGGCAAGTTTGAACCCAGAGAAAATGAAGGAATACTTCTTGGTTACTCCTCTAGGAGTAGAGCATATAAATCTTACAATAAAAGACTTCAGAATATTGTTGAATGTATTGATGTTGTTATTGATGAGTCTCCTGTAGCTCCAAAAGAAGAAAAACAAACAATAGATGAAGATGATGATGACATATATCCTTCTACATCAAATAGGAATGATATAGACAGTGAACCCAATGAAGAACCCGAAGATGATTTATCTGAAAAAGCTCCATCCAAATATGTTCAAAAGAATCATCCAGAATCTCAAATTTTGGGAGAAAAGGGATCAGGTGTACAAACAAGAAGGACTCTTGTGGGATCTTCTAGCTATTTGGCATTTCTATCCACTATTGAACCACACAATGTCTATCAAGCTAGCAAAGATGAATGTTGGATTCAAGCCATGAATGAAGAGCTTGATCAAATTGAAAAGAATCACACTTGGGAATTAGTACCAAGACCTCATGACAAAAATGTCATTGCAACTAAATGGATATTCAAAAACAAGTTAAATGATAATGGGGATGTTATAAGAAATAAAGCTAGACTTGTTTACAAGGGGTATGCCCAACAAAAAGGTATAGAATTTGAAGAAACTTTTTCTCCTTTAGCTAGACTTGAAGCCATAAGAATGTTTCTTGCTTTTTCAAGCTTCCAACAAATCAAAGTTTATCAAATGGATGTTAAATCTGCTTTTCTCAATGGAGATCTAGAAGAAGAAGTTTATATATAACAACCAAAAGGATTCATTTTGGGAAATGATGAAAATCTTGTTTGTAGACTTTAAAAGCCTCTATATGGTCTCAAACAAGCTCCAAGGGCATGGTATTATTGTCTTGACAAATATCTTCATCAACAAGGATTTTCAAAGGGGTCTGTTGATAGCAACTTATACACAAAAACTAAAAATTATCAACTATTGATTATGGTTGTATATGTTGATGATATCATTTTTGGAAGTAATGAAGAGTCTATGTGTCAGAAATTTTCTTCTGATATGAAGCAAGAATTTGAAATGTCTTTACTTGGGGAACTGACATTCTTTCTTGGCTTGCAAGTGCAACAAGCAACAGACGGCATATTCTTATCTGAAAAAAAATATCTTAAGCAAATTCTGAAGAAGTATGGTATGGAAGAGTGAAAACCTATAAGTACACCAATGGTAACTGGATGTAATCTCAGTTCTCATGATGATTCTCCCACAGTGAATCAACCAGAATACAGATCTATGATAGGAAGTCTACTTTATCTCACTGGGACTAGACCAGACATTATGCATGCAGTTGGAATTGTTGGACGATTCCAAGCTAATCCAAAAGAGTCTCATCTTCAGGCTATCAAAATAATATTCAAATATCTACAAGGAACTCAAGACTTTGGACTTTGGTATCCAAAGAATGCTGATCTCACTCTTCATGCTTACACTGATGCAGATTGGGCTGGAAATTTTGATGATTGGAAAAGCACTAGTGGTGGTGCATTCTACATGGGGCCCCGGTTAGTATCTTGGTTCAGCAAGAAGTAGAGCTCTATTACCTTATCTACAGCAGAAGCAGAATATGTGGCTGTCGCATCATGTTGCACTCAACTTCTATGGATGATGCAAACCTTACAAGACTTTCAAATCAAATGTTCACCTCCTATATCCATTATGTGTGATAAAAAAAGTGCCATCAGTATCTCAAAGAATCTTGTTATGCATTCCAAGACCAATCACATTCCCATCAAGTATCATTTCTTACGTGAACAAGTGCTTGAACAAAAGGTGAAGTTGGAATATGTGCCCTCCAAAGAACAAGTTGTTGATATATTTACCAAACCTTTACCCGGGGAAGCGTTTGAATATCTCAGACAGAAGCTCGGAGTAGTCTCTTCCATGCAGAAGATCAGATCTACTTAAATACAGAATATTAAATTGGATACACAAATTTCCTGGACGACAGAAAACCACGTATGGGTAGTTGCTGACAATTTTTTCTGGGTTAGCATTCTTCAGCACAGCTGCGGTGTTGATGGGTATCTCTGGATGCACAAGATAAGGGGGAGCATTGGTCATGTGGAAAGGATACATTTTTGGCATTCTAATTATTTGTTGTAGTCTAATCTCATCCTTGAGAATGTCTGATCTTGATTGTATAAGTCATTTATGTTCTCTCATTAACTATTATGTTTAAAGATGCAGCATGATCTCAGGGGGAGCATGGTATTGTCGATCCAAAGGATGTTGATCAACCCTTTTCCATTGATGTCAAAGGGGGAGGAAAAACAAAGAGGGGTTTCTATAAGACAAACTGAGGAAGAGTATTGCCATCAGTGCCAAAGGGGGAGATTGTTGGAAATATTGTCATTGATGGCAAAGGAATTGGCAAAGAAGGAGCATCTGAAATAGTAACTAGGCAGTAGCAGAGAAGAACAGAGGAAGAGTGCATTTACAGAGAGAAGTATCAGTCAAGGAGTAGGGACAAGTAGTGAATTGAAGAAGAGTTGTCCAGAGATAGTGTAGGAAGAAAAAGACCATCGAACAGAAAAATGTTCTAAATTCTCTGTGAATTATATGTATATTCTTGATAGAATTCAGTAGGAAGGATAGTTGAGTCCCTGTGGAAAATTATGAATCATTTTGAAAGCATGGTCTTTAAACATCATAATCTCTGTGGAAGGAGTAGATTCGTGAACCTGTATAAGGTAATTTTGAGGAGTATTGATTGGACAAATCGTTATCGATTACACGAATTATTGTTCATTGATACTAGTATCTCTCTCCGTGTAATGCATTGTCGAACATTTGATTGCTAAGGTCATGATACAGTGAGCAATCAGGAATGTATAACCTGATGAAGCAGCGCATTACAGTATGCAGAGGAGTATTACTATGAAACTCCCTACCGCATGACTGGACCGAACTCTATTGAAATAAACCCGAGTTGTGAACCTGAGTTAAGGGACCAAAAGGAATAGCGTAACTTGACTTAACTGTGGGTTGGTCACTGTTCCAAAACCACGAGCGGATTTGCGAGGCCGGATTGCCCATATCTCACCGCCTTTCAGTGATAAGCGGTATCTCCGAGTTGGGGATAAATTCCATAGAACGGGCGACACATGTCCCTGTACGACTCCACAAAACCACTTGTCACTGCGCGCCATCGTGCGTTATTGTTTGACCAAGGATGCCACGTGATATTGTTGAGCATTGTCGATCTAGAGGGAAGCCATTGGAAAGTGGTTGTATGAGGAAGATGCGTGAAGGTTATCCAAATTACGGTGGCCATCGCGCGTTATTTTTCACGCGTCTTCGCCGAGCGATATCCGTCCGATCAAATGAGGCGGCGCGACACGATAACAACCGTCAAATGGAGACGACCGTTAAAGTTGGGGCCCATACACATGAATTGAGGTTTGCGGGTTTAAAACAAAGTATTATGTCATGTATTAAGGGTGTGGGACCCGATTTCCCTTCACTTTATTGGTTCAATATACGTTGTTGTATTATGCTGACATCGTCACCCCCAAAGTCGAAGATTAAATATTATTGAAGGGTCCGAAAGGTTATATGGATATATATTACTATTGGGTTTTTATATAAGTCAGCGGCACGTTAATTTTTGTAACAAATAAAGGGGGAATTAGATTAATATCTCAAACTCAAATTGAGATATTAAAAATCCTTAGATTAATTAATTGCCAGATCAAGAAAATAAAACAATGAAAAGTTGTTTGGGGCTTGGGTAGACCCTGCTAGATTACCTATTTTGATCCCGTCCAGGAATACCATTAGCGGTTGAGTGGTTTTTACTCATGGTATTGATAAAGGCTAAACTATATAAGGAGAAGAGGATCATAATGCAGGGTGTGCGTGCAGAGGGCTTGATAACGAATAAATCTCTTTAAGAGATATCTGCATGATTGAACTCTAATAGATCTGAATCTATGATGCACCTGTGGATATGATGAAGGTTCAAGATCTCTAGATCCAGAAATGGTGAATCTCTAGGAAGATCTGCAAAAGAAATGATGAAGACCAGCTGCAAGTCTGATGTACAAATTGAAGAAATTTGGTGAATATGAGGGTTGAAGCCTTCAGTATGAGAGTGGAATTTTTCTGCCAGTAGAAGCTGGTGTTAAAATCAGGGGGTTGGAGCTCCCTTCTAGTATTGACTGGAGAACGAGAGAAGGTTGTAGCCTTCTACAGGTTGGTGCCTGCATGTTGGTATAAGTCTGCGCCAGTAAAAAATTGTAAGATGTTTTCTTTATAATAAATATTGAAGACAGAGACAACAACAACGGTGGTTTTCTCCCGAATTGGGTTTCCACCTTAAATACTGGTGTTCATGTGTATTTCTTGTGTGTGATGGTTTATTATGTTATTACAGCTCATGCTTATTGCTTACTAAACATCTGATGAATGAATGATGCAATAATCTAAGTAAAGAATTAAATTCATAAAAAGTAAAATGTTTTCAAATCAGCTCTAAATACTGATTCACCCTCCCCCTCTCAGTATTTTTCCCAACAGATATATCCCCTTTTCCCATCATGTTAAGGATAACTAACCATTCATCCCTAATTGTCTTCAATAAGAGAGTTTTCAAAGTGTCTTGGTCTAAGTTTTCCATTTTTGGTCTTTTGATGTTGTAGTTAAATCTCTCCAACAAATCTTCCAAATTTTCATCCTCTTTTTGTAACGTTCTAAAAAATTCCTCCCGTATGGTTGACTGGCATATAGTAATCCAAATACCTCTCTATAAATTCATGTTTCATGTCTTCCCATGTCCTAATAGAACTGCTGATCAAACTCATAAACCATTTTAATGCTACTCCTTTCAATGTTGAAGGTAATAGTTTAAGTTTTTGAGAATATTATAAGTAGTCATAGGTTCTACATAGGACTTCAAATTCAAATAGGAAGGTTTCAGGATCTTCAGTTTTGAGTCCATAAAGGTTTGGAAGGATAGAGGGTGAAATGTTTTTCATAGTTGCAATGGTTTCTTCATCTACTATAGGAAACACAAATAGCTTCCCATTTCTCTTCTACCTCTTCCTCTGCCTCCTTCACCTCTACCTCCTTCTCCTCTACCTCTACCTCTACCCCCTCCAAATAGTGTGTGTTTTCCATTAAAAACTCCTCCTCCCCCTTCTTCTGCCATAGTTGATTCTTCTGTGGAAGTTGAAAAGTTTATGTCCCTAGCAAGGGTCCCTGAATATTCTTGTAAGACAAGTTTAGTGGATGAAGTGGAAGGTCTTTCTAATGGAATATCTGATCTTAATCCTCTGGAAGTCTAGGATCAGTAAAGGATGGAATGTGGGTTTGAGTTGGAGGTGTACTGCTTCTTGGTCTTGATGGAACAAGTGGTGTTCTAGGAATAAAGCTTCTGCTTCTTATGAATCTACCCCTTGAATCTCTTTCTCTATGCATATCATTGTTTTTAGGAGGTAAGAAACAAGGCTACCTAGTTACACTTCCCCGGCAATGGCGCAAAAATGTCTGCTCAATTTAGGAACACTAAGTTGAGCAGACAATTTGATTAACTAACAGGCAAAGGATTTCCTAACCCAAGTAGAAGTGTGACAAAAAGTGTCGTGTTCAAGAGTGGTTTACTGCTTTTAAATCAAAGTGTAACAAATGAATTCATTTTCTCTCTTTTCCCCCACCATTTCTGGCAAGTACTGCTTTATTTTTGGCAAGCTTGAGGAGGATAACATTTTCTTTTTTATAAGCTTATCCTTCAGATGAGTTCAATTTAGTTTAAAATCAAACCCTAAGAAGGAGTGGTTCGTTCCTGTTTGTAATTGATAGGTCCTTTATTGTTAAATTTTAGCGAGTCAAATATAGGAGAAACTCGACGTTTTTCATTTTTAGGGAGTCAGAAGAAAAGGCTTAAGAAAACTCCATGGGTGTAATTTTTCGTAATTTTAGTCTCTCAGGCCCGAAAAAGGATAAAATAATGCAAGAGAGAACTCTATTGACCATGATTAGTCAACGTATACCTTTTTCATAAATAGTCCATTTCAGTCCGGAAAAGGGGTAAACTTATATTGAAGGGACGACTATTCATTTCCTTTAACGAGTTCTAATAGTCAAGTACTCGAAAATATTTTCATCTTTAGAGAGTCTGAAAAGGGCTTAAAAGAGAACCCCATGGTTTCACTTTTTAGTAAATTTTAAAGAGCCTGAAAAAGTGATAAAAGTATACTCTTTGTCAAAAAATGACCATTTCACCTGAAAAATCTGGTATTCTGCACAAAAACTCAAAAAATTAAACGTACTTGCTTCAATAATAAAAATATTTTGAAAAACCATATTTTTAAAGAGAAAAATAAACAAATTTAAATTTCATTTTTTTGAAAAAACTTATAAAAAAGGAGTTTTCCAAATTCATTTTTACCATTTGAGTTCAGAGTGAAGTTTTGAGAGCTTTTGGAAAAAAACGCTCTAGAGAAGATTCCGGACAAACCAACCGTTCAAATCGAAAATCGTCTGCTTCAGGTAATCCACATCCTCTTTTCCTTTCTTTTCATTCGTTCATTTCCTTAATTTAGGGCTTAAAATTCATTTTTTGGGGAGAAAATATGTTCAAAATTCTTCCCTCAGGGGTCCGTAGGTAAAGACACACGGCACCTGTGGACCCCGACATTTTCTTACAAAGAAAAATGTCGTGGCCCCGCACTTTTAGCATAGAGCTCGTGCGGAGCTACGCACTGTCTTTGAATGAAAAGTGTGGGGGTGTCGTGAAGAATTTAAAAACATAATTTATTTCCAAATTACCCAAAATTTCCTTTTTAAAATGATTTTAATCTTTCATTTTTCTCATTGTAGGGTATTTACAATGCTTATCTGGCAGGAACGTGAACATGAGGAGGTGGATGAAGCTAAAATGATTCATCTGCCTACATTACAAGTTTTAAGAGCATGCTGGCTACTTAAATTCTGGGCTATCAGTGGCATGAGAGCTCAAGTAGACCTTCTCACCTGGTTGGTAGACAAGTGGGATGTACAAGACCAGTGTTTTATGATTGGAGGCAACCAGCTCGAAATTGAGCTAGAGGAGATATATTTTTTGACTGGTTTGTCTAAAAGAGGTGAACCACTTTCTCTATTTGGGGCTAGGCCAGGTGTCCAGTCTGTTGCTAGCTTGCAATTAGAGTTCTGCAATGATGAGGCCAATCCTAAAGACAAATGGATTGATAGAAAAACTATCATCCGTCCCGAGTTAAAAGTGGTTTCATTTACCGTAACCAAGTTATGTGGAAATGTTGCTTTTCACATTGCTACTGGATCTCAAATGTGGATTGTAGTAGATTGTTTCTGAGGCACCATATTCAACTGGTGCAAGGAATTGTTGGCTAACATCAAAGGCAAACTAACTAGATCAAATACTAGATCAAAGAATGAGAAGTTAAATAACTTTGGATATGGATCAATCTTAGTTACTTCTGCTCTAGAGAGGATTCCTCTACTAGCCCCGCAACATATTCTAGTTGATGCTGGTAGAGCTCAAGAGCCTTAGATGGTTTGATGGGTTGCTTTGATGGCCCGTCACAGCGAGGGTGGAGAGATTGTTGGATTTCCCCTAGCATAATCCATTGGCTAGAGCACCAAATCTTTGTGATAGAATATTTTCCTTATGCGTGCATAGATTTCTGCGGCGACCGAGACATGCCACTTCCTCCAGGAGTTCATTGGGATGAATCAGGTAAAAAATATTTTTGGCATGCTCTAATTTCTAATTTTTTTTTTTTTTTTTAAATCGTCCAAAACTGATAACAAAAATTTCAAATGTAGATGTGGGTCCACGCCGACCAGTCACTCTCCACCCCTTCTAGAGGAGGCAAAGGGCTGCATCTGTAGTAGTACCACCACCACAGGATTAGACAGCAGAGATCCTTATTGATTTGGAACACCATCTGGAGTGGCTGACTATGGAGATCCCTGAGACTACCATAGATGACATTCCACTTAGTTTGTAGAGATATGTCATTGGTGTTCCTAGACCATTCAGGAGATTCCTGAGTAGAGTGGTACGAGCTATAGTATATTATCATGTTCATTACCAAAGATAGTGGATGATCGATTGTATAGACTCATATCATTTTTGTATCACTTTTTTCCCGATCATAAGGCATTTTGAACCTATGATCGAGGATGATGTACTATTTTTTGAAACACTTCTCTATGTTATGATATACTATTATTTCTAGTTAGTTGTTCAACATGTTATTGAATGTTATTTTGATTTAATACTTTCACTATTGAAAATGTTTGTTTATAACACTAGAAGCTATTTCATCTGCTAATGTGTTTAATCTTCTTGGAATGTTTTGATACTCAATATAATCAAATTCTCATTCCAAGAGACAAGTTTTCAAAAATAATCTTAACAACACTGGATTTCTAATTGCATATACTCGATTTAATTGTAATACAACAAGCTCAGAATCTAACCTAACCATCAAAATCCGAATTCAAAATGAAATGGATTCAGATAATAATTCAATAACTGCACTATATTCTGCAATATTGTTTTTCATTTGACTCAGGCTTACCCCATGCATAGATACTAACTCGTCAGTGGGTGAATAAATAACCCAGGCTGCAGAAGAAATGTTTTGCGTACTACGACAAGCACCATCAGCAAAACCAATGTATGTTTGAAAAGACGTCAACATCTGCAATATCAAGAGTAATCTAGATAAGCAGGAATAGTAGTAAAAGAACACTTAAGCGAGGCACACGTTTGAAATCTATAGCACGCCAACTAAAAACTAACTAATATACAGGAAAGATATTCACACAAAAATCAAGCGTAATATTTCTTCAGATAAAGCCCATTTTTGAGTTTTCCTAAAGAAACTCTATCAAAATCAATAAATTCATAGGCCCCTTTTGCAAGCTGTCGCTTGACAATATAAGGACCATGCCACATAGGTTTGAATTTCCCAACCCCTAGCTTATCGTTAGCTTGATCATATAACAAAACTAGGTCTCCTTCTGAAAAAATATGAGGTGTAACACTTCTATCATACTGAGCTTTCATTCGTTTCGCATGAGTCTCGGTGACTGATGCAGTGGTGCGCCGATTCTCATCTAATTGAGCTAAGTACAAAAAGTGTTTTTCCTCCTCAGAGGTAGCTGGTAGTAATTCTATGGCTAGTTTGAGTGACGGTATCTCACATTCAATCGGTAATACTATTTCTAAACTATAAACGAGTTGAAAAGGGGTAAGGCCTATTGATGTTTTTGCTGAGGTCCGATATGCCCAAAGTGCTGAAAAAAGCATCGTATGCTAATTCGATTTATGAATTCTGATGATTCGTTTGATCATGGTAACTAAAAATTTATTAATCGCTTCAACCAGACCATTAGCTTGCAGATAATATGGTGTAGAACTATTATGGCGCAGGCCAAGTTGGTCAGTTAGCTCAGTCATCATGATGTTTCGAAAATGACTCCCATGGTCAGTAATTATCACTTGGGGTACACCAAAATGAGCAATCACATGATTGAACACGAAAGTAGCTGCAGTTTTACCATTTTCCATAAATGCGGGCATCACCTCGGCCCATTTGGTAAAATAATCTACTACTAGAATAATATACCCATGCCCCCCGGCCGAGTGAGGGTTACATGTAATGAATTCAATGCCCCATTTTGCGAAAGGACAGACAACAATTATAGGGTGAAGAGGAGCAGGTGGTGAACGCATCTTTTGATCGAAAATTTGACAATTATGGCATTTTCGGACAGCATAAATACAATATTTAAATAAGGATGGCTAAAAATAACCAGCGTGCAATATCTTTTGGGTTGTGGCATACCCAAACATATGACCGCCACATGCTCTAGAGCGACAATCATTTAAAACCTTTTTGGCTTCTTCATGGGTGAGACAATGTCGAAAAACAGAGTCTGCACCATGATGGTATAGTGTGTCGCCAACAATATGATATTGTTGAGATTGGAAGCGGATTTTACGTTGTTATGATCATGAAAGTGCTGGCCAAAAAGATTGGGTTTGAAGATAAACAACTATATCTCCATACCAAGGATCAATTGTACTAATAAGAATCAAGGATTTGTCCGTGATTGGTTGTTCCACCACAGTTTCTGTATCAGTACTTGGGAAGTCACACATAAGTTCAGCAAATATCAATGACTTATTTGATTTGGATTTTCCAAATTCCAAGTCAAAATCTTGAAGGATTACAATCCATTTGGAGTATTTTCCTATTGGCTCGAGGGCTCCTGACCCAAGTTTAGTAAGCAAGGTTTTCCAACAAACCCCCATACTACTGGCCCTTTCGGCAGTGACCTGCTTTCGTAGGTCAAAGTCTCACCCGAAGTAGTATGGGTGGGTGCTGGAACCAGGTTTCCGCACCCTGAGAAATGATGGGTAAAGCAAGAAGAGCTGTGCTAGGTCCTGTAATCCTCGATTACCTTATTCTATGCAGAATTAATTAAGTCTCTATTTGCATCCACGTGCACTAGATCTATAGTTATATGATTTTTATAATTTCAAAACAGCAGTACATAAACAGAACATAACAGATCTAGATCCCAGAACGCAGTATACAGATCTTTCGCAGGACAGAAAATGCATAATACAGCAATTATCAGTAATTCACATAAAATCACTCATAGATTCAGTTCTCTAACAACCTTTCACATTCATTCCTTCATAAATTATTCTTTACAATTCCAATTCCCTTCCCAACCTACGCACATAGCAGCAGGGTCCGCACACAGCTATACTTGGATCTCCATGCACACAGCCAGTAGGAGTCTGTTCCCCAAAACCCAAACAGATAGCCTAAATCACAATTTGCATCAATAGTTCATCATTTCTTATCCTTTACAATACAAAATGCATCTCTATTTATAAAAATATAGCCTCGAATTTCCTATGGTCCCCAACCCATGGTTTTCAGACCCCTAGTTTACCCTTTGACCCATTACAATGCGTTCGAGGCTTTGACCCACCCCAAAACCCCTCCACTAGGCTAAATATAATAAAAAATATTCAAAATGGACCAGTTTCATAGCTTATTAGGAGACCTTGTTCCAACAGTCCCCCAACACAATCTTGTTACTCGTCCCGAGTCATTGCAGTGGCGCGGCTTCGATTTGCACGCGCAAGGTAGCCAGAGTGCGGAGAAGCGGTGGGAGCACTTCCTTACTCTAGGCCATAGCTCGTTGTGAAATGTTGACCACTTTCAAGGAGGCAGGGCCATCTGGAGCCACGGTAACCCATTCTGACAGCCGATGGAGGCGTGCAATGGCAGACTGAGCGTCTTTGATGAGATGAATTGCGGTGTCAGCCCATGGTTTCAACTATTTTCGAATGACATGCTTGTTGTGGTGAAGGTTCTCAATCCTGTCCAAGATGGCTAGACGTTGCGCGGAGATGGTGGTGGGTGAGGAGGCTCTGACTTGGTCCAGAGCAGCCTCCGCATGCTGCAATTCCGTCTAGATATGCTGAAGCATGGAATGTTGTTGGATGGTTGTCCATAGTTGGGTACTTGTTTCTAACAGTTGTTCACCCTGCATCAACTGATCTTGAATAATTTGCATTGCCTCTATGACCACTATAATCCACTGGTCCCGTACTTCCTGAGGTATGTCATATTGTTGTTCCCTGGCTCGGTCACGGTGGCAAACTTCGCGCAACACTTTAGTGTGCAGTCCTTGTAGCTGTGCGAGATAGTTATGCTAAATCAATTTGGATGTCCCCCATAGTTGGATCAGGAGTATTGATGAGGGAAATTCGAGGGAGGGAACACACATTTCTTCGGCTAGGTGGTGTTCTAGAGTTGTGGAGAAGCCGCAGCATGTCCCTGTATCGCAGTGGTCCATCTGTGCGTGGTTTGCAGACAATCATTTCTGTCAGGAGCCAGTGCTCACCCCTATGGCTGTAATTAGAATTCCCAGGCTCTCTGGTTGGGTCCATCCTAGCAAAATGGAAGCGGGCAACTCAGAGAATGCTAATGAGCGCAAAAAACCAGTACGCAGATAGCAGGAGCATGTTGTGGGGTGAATAAATAGCCTGGTCTGTAATTATCCAACCATATGCACATTTTTTGGAGCTATTTAATGGTGGAGTAGCCCATTCATTAGACTGACTATCGATCAGGTAGATCAATCTTACCCTAAATGGCTGCATTGATGATCTGCCTCCGATTGTGCATACTTGTAAGATCCCTGTTTTATTAAATCGAGATGTGTTTATGGTCATCCTGTGTGCCTGAGGTCGTTCCCATGGAATGTCATACCATAGATGACGCCTGTATGTCGTTCTCATACCTTAAATGAAGGTCAATGCGAGGTGTGTCTGCAAGTTAGCCATCAGTATTTTCGATCCATGCGCTTCGCCCTTGGTTGAAACATCCTTGCACCAGAGGGTTGCGTTACGCATCCCCATGCCATTTATTACTTGAGGCATCTGCAAATTCTTCAAATGACCCGTGGGCCTGGGCAAGTCCATAACTTGACACATGCCTAACTCAGCGGTACCCCGACAAGCCTATCCGTGCAAGTCTTGATCGCACCCTTGAGTGTTGTATGTCAGCAAGTGTCTGCGTAGGTCGCCTGACCTTGGAATCCATCTGGAAACTGGGGTCCCTATGCATAGGATCACCCTTCTCCAATACTTCTCCTGAGTGAAGAATACCGGTCCTTCTGTAGGTGCTCCACGCAGTGTTATTGATAGTGCCCCTAGCCTGTGTTTCGTGGGAATCTTAGGTTCAACCGTCTTCTGACTATCCTTTGCGTCCTTCTGGTAGGGCAAGTTCGTTTCTGTGGTAGATATGCACCAAAAATTCCTGACAGTCTGAAGACATCAGAGTGCTGAAACTTCATGTAATCAACCTTGCCAATTTTCCATCTCCTCATCAGATCGAGAAAAACACTTGCTTTCCTTTTCCCAACAGAGCATTCCTTCATCCGTGGGGTTAACATGATCTTCATCCTACGCAGTTAATTTATAAATGTGATCTAATTCCTCCTCCTCATAGGTTGGCTTTGTATACTGCGCACCTTATTCTATATCGAGTGGTACTATGACACGTGTACCTTTGCTTTCAAACACCATGCTGCACTTCTTGAGATTGATGACACCCCCCATGTCAATTGCCCAGTCCATTCCAAGGAGCGCAAGGATCTTCCACAATTTCTATGACTTCAAAGTCAGCTAGGACCCTTACCCCTGTGATATCAACCATGAATTTTGGTAACCTCCCTAGAGGGATGATTTTTTGTTGATTTGCCATTCGCAGCTAGATGGTGGATCATTCTAATTTAGGTTCTCCCATCCATTGCCATGTCTGTTTTGGTAATAGATTCGCATCTGACCCCAGATCTAAAATAACTTAATCCATCTCGTAGTCACCAATCTATGCAGTCAATTGCATCTCTCTTCCAGTGCGCTTCTTATAGCTGTATATTTTGTGTACATCCTTGGTTTCATGGATCAAATTGGTCTAAACTGCACAGGTATTCAGTAGTGCTTGGAGATTACCTATATCCTGCGGATTTCACAACAACTCCAGACATGCATTTAAAAAGGGCTCAACCCCTTCCTCTATCTGAGGTTGCGTGGGCAGCTGCGTGGGGACTGTCAGTGATTTTTTTTCTTTGAAAGGCACTCCCTCTCGGGAGGAAAGCTCCTCTTTTTCTCCCTGGGGGACCAGCCCACTGCATGTCATGAATTTTACACATGGAACCACCTTTCTTAGCTCGAATTTAACTCTTTGTACATTCTGCATATGGGTGGGCTGCTTTTCCTACATCTTGGCTGATAAAATTGGGCAGTCCTCTACCTCATGGTCTAGTTGCCTACAATATTTGCATGATGGTCTAGTGGGATTTGGGAATTCTTTGGAAAAGTGCCCTATTTCCCCATAGTTATAACAAACTAGCTGCCCACGTCCACCTCTTGTGCTTCCTCCCCGACCTCCTTTGCCTTGGGTTGGTGATCCTCCAAAGTGCACAGAAATTCTTGGTGACACAGGGTCTAATTGTACCCTATATAATTTCCCACGATCCATCACTAAGTCATAAGTACGACAGTTCTGTGCATCATGTCCCACTGATCGGCAGAATCAGCACCATTCTTGCTTTAGTTCTGGGATGTATGCACCTAGTCGAGGGCAATGGTTCGTATCATGCAATTTTGCTACTTGACAGTCATCACACCATAGTGCAAGTCCGCTTGAACCTGGTTGTAATAGGATGGGTTCCCTACTTTCCCCTGGGCGTACCAGACTAGGTCCTCCTGCTTACATGAAATCCGTCAGCAGAGGGCACTAATCCTTCGTATAGCTAGACACCCAGCATCATATGCACTAGATATCTACGCAAACATACTTTCCTCGCTCTTCTCATAGATTTTGTATCTACATATGCATAGCCCCAAGTTATTCCTGGATTTTTTGTACCCCTGCTGGCATATCCTCTTGGGGAGCAGCCTCTAGTTTCATAGCAACTTCCACAGCCTTCTCCTATGACTCAAAGGTCTGATGACTCATTGGCATGTGCAAGTGAGGTAACAACATAGCAATGAACCATTCTGTATGTTTTCTATCATCATATTCGAATCCTCCTTCCCTGATTTTTTTCTTCAGTCGTTGATCAGCCGCCCATACTGACTCAAACGCACCTTGTTTGAAGTCTTTTACTTCTACTACCAACTAGTAATAAGATTTTGGCTTCATAAACTGGTGCTTCAAAGCTTCCTTGATATCATGAATAGAGGTGCCCCCATTCTGGGAAATATACCCTATATACCAGTGCAGGGCCCTATCCTCGAAGGCCAACGATAGCTGTGCTCTTTCTACCGTATCACTCACCACATTTTGCACAGTCCATACAGTGTTGGAAATGTTGTCATTGATGGCAAAGGAATTGGAAAAGAAGGAGCATCTGAAACAGTAACCATGAAAAGAGGAAACCAAATTTGCAGCAGAATTGTCCAGAGACAGAGTAGATAGAAAAGAATAAGTGAATGTTCTAGTAAATGGTAATTCATGTGTGAATATATGTATGCATCCGTGATAAGTAAGAAACCCTGTGAGAGGATTAATGGTGCTCTGTATGTTGTTCGAGGAACTGATGTTAATAAGGTCGACGGTGTATCCAAACTGGTAGACAGTGGAGTTATATATTCGTTGAATATATGATATGAACAAAGTTATGGTTTTAAGCTCCACATGGAAGGGTCTACGCTATTAGTAAGGATCTGACTGGCTTTCATGGAGAAAGGAACGAGGAGTGAGAGAAAATCAGTTATAACGCAGAAGAACTAAAACAAAGTATTTGGCATTGAACTTTCGGTGGAACACGGACTAACCCTTTGGAATCATGAACAGAACTTAGAGGTGGAACATAACAAAAGGAAGCACGACGGAACCTTGCGTGGAAGAGCAGAACCGTGACCGAGTGAATAGTGAAGGAAGTTTTCGGGTTTCATCGCACCACCCTTCAGTGATAGGCGGTATTTCCGGGTTGGGGAGCGATTCCATTGAAACGTTGTAATGTAGCAAAGGTGGACCCATGAAAACCACTATCAAATCACGCCATCGCATGTTAATTTTCGACCAAAGAAGCCTAGCGATATTATTGAACGTCGTTGATCTGGGAAGGGGTCATTGGACGGTGTTCATTTGCTATAGATGCGCGAAGGTTACCCAAGGTATAGCACGCCATCGCGCGTTATCATCCGTGCATCATCAACGAACGATATCCGTCAGATCATCTGAAGACCGAGCAATGTGCTCTTCGTCGTTGGATGGAAATGATCGATAGCGATGGGCCTAGTTTTAAATTATATTGATTGGTCTGTCGATTATGTATGTGGGGCCGTAATCAAAGGTCTATTTAAAAGCCATTTGATAAAATCATTGGTTATTAATATAAATTTCTATCATATATTTAATTTCCAGTTGAGAATAATATTTATTTATTTATCAAATTCCACGAATTTGATAAATAAAATTCCAATAAAAGAAAGAAAACCATCAACGGCACGCTAATATTACTTAACCTTGGCTATAGTATTATTTGGTGGAGATAAATATCACCTTTGGGATGATTCGTGCATGGAAGAACGAAGATTGGGATTTCAATTTGGATTGGTTCGACTTTTAATATGAATACTATTAGCGGTTGAGTGTTTTTCTACTCATGGTATTGATAAAGGCTAAACTATATAAGGAGAATAGGATTACACTACAGTGGAGTGTGTAGAAGGGTTGATAACGAATAAATCTCTTTAAGAGATATCTGCATGATTAAACTCTGATAGATCTGAATCTATGATGCACCTGTGGATTTGATGAAGGTTCAAGATCTCTAGATCTAGAAATGATGAATCTCTAGGAAGATCTGCAAAAGAAATGATGAAGACGTGCCGCAAGTCTGATGTACAAACTGAAGAAATTTGGTGAATCTGAGGGTTGAAGCCTTCAGTATGAGAGTGGAAGTTTTCTGCCAAGTAGAAGCTTGTGTTAAATTAGGGGGTTGGAGCTCCCTTCCAATATTGACAGGAGAACGAGAGAAGGTTGTAGCCTTCTAGAGGTTGTTGCCTGCGTGCTGGTATATGTCTGCACCAGTACAAAATTGTAAGAAGTTTTCTTTTTAATAAATATTGAAGACTGAGATAACAGCAGCAGTGGTTTTCTCTCGGATTGGGTTTCCACCTTAAACACTAGTGTTCATATGTGTTTCTTATGTTTGATGGTTTGTTCTGTTATTTTTGTTCATGCTACTTACTAAACATTTGATCAAAGTAAAGGCATAATAAGATCTTTGGATATACAAGTTGGATTCAGTAAAGTAACATATGGTTTTAAGAAAGAAAAAAATTAAAAGTTCTCTGTCAGCTCTAAATACTGATTCACCCCCCCCCCTCTCAGTATTTATTCCAACATACAAAGTTTGCAACGAACCAAAATCAGTCCATATCCTCCTCTCCTACCCCCTTGAAGATAGGTAGTTTCAAATGCGTAGCCATATCACTTTCTTGGGAGGGTGGCGGTATAGGCGAATTCTTACCTTTGCATGACCTAGGTGGCAATGTAGCTAGGAGATCTTGCGCAGCTGGTTCCTGCAATGGATTTTAGGTGGATCTCCCTCCATCAAGGTTGGTCTCTACCACTACGTGTCACGCTCCCATCTAGATCTGAGGTCATTCAATCAGTATGACTACACATAATGCTCTTTTCGCACAGTAATTTCTTGATCAGCAACGGTAACGTCCTCAGAAATTTTCCTGGAAATCCTTTTAAGAGTCATCCTTCAGCCTCAGAGTATGATAAAAAATGATCAATGGAAAATTCTGTCACAAATCCTCCCAGCACACTATCCACCCAGTGATCCACCGTATGCGTGATAGTATTATCAGTTATTTCCAGCTGCTCGAGCAGCTCTGGGGTACACTGACTGAATCACTCATCCTTCCAGCACTTTTGGAATTCCACAAGTCTGGCCAGCCACTCCTAAAGTTAAATCACAAAGGTTACAAAGAATATTTCATAGCTTTTAGTAATAATGGACCTATTTTTCCACCTTTCCGCCGTTAAATTTTCACTGTTATTTTCTTCCACTTCGAATTCCTAGATCTGTCTTTCGAACCAGTCTTTGATCTCTTTTCTTTCAGGCTTCCAATATTCTCTTTTCATTACCTGATTCCTCTCTCAGACTTCTTCCAGTCCCGACAACGGAACCATTTGTTGGCTCGATGGGTCCTGACCCAAGTTCAGTAAGCAAGGTTTGCCAACAAACCCCTATACTACTGGCCCTTTCGGCAGTGACCTGCTTTCGCAGGTCAAAGTCTCACCCGAAGTAGTATGGGTGGGTGCTGGAACCAGGTTTCTGCACCCTAAGAAAGGATGGGTAAAGCAAGCAGAGCTATGCTAGAACCTGTAATCCTCGATTACCTTATTCTATGCAATGTTAATTAAGTCTCTATTCGCATCCACGTGCACTATATCTATAGTTATATGCTTTTTATAACATCAAAATAGCAGTACATAAATAGAACATAACAGATCTAGATCCAAGAATGCAGTATACAGATCTTTCGCAGCTTAAGGATAGAAAATGCATAATATAGAAATTATCAGTAATTCACATAAAAGTACTCACAAATTCAGCTCTCTAAAAACCTTTCACATTCATTCATTCATCAATTCTTCCTTACAATTCCAATTCCCTTCCCAACCTGTGCACATAGCAGCAAGGTCCACACACAGCTAAACTTGGATCTTCGTGCACACAGCCAGTAGGAGTTCGTTCTCCAAAACCCAAACAGATAGCCTAAATCACAATTCGCATCAATAGCTCATCATTTCTTATCCTTTACAATACAAAATGCATCTCTATTTATAAAAATCCAGCCTTGACATTCCTATGGTCCGCAACCCATGGTTTTCGGACCCCTAGTTTACCCTTTGACCCATTACAATGCGTTTAGGGCTTTGAACCACCCAAAAACCCCTCCACTAGGCTAAATATAATAAGAAATATTCAAAATGGACCAGTTTCGTAGCTTGTTAGGTGACCCCATTCCAACATTGCCCCCTGGAAATTGTTTGGTCAAAATATACATCATAGGGTTACAATCAGAAATCACTGTTGTTTTGCGTAAAATTATGAAATGAAGAAAACGTTGGATAGCTTGGATGGCTGCCAAGGCCAATTTCTCCACATGTGAATATTTGATTTCAGTCAGATGCAAATTATGACTAAGATAGTAAATCACATGTTCACTATTGAATTCATCTTCCTGAACTAAAACCATTCCTATCGTGGAATCGGATGCAGTGAGGTACAAAAAATAATCTTGGTTGTACTTGGGAGGATGCAGTAACGGTGCATGGGTCAGTACTATTTTAAGAGCATCAAAATATCAATTAGCGATCTCTTCCCAAAATAAAGGAATATTCTGTTTTAACAACCTGGTAAAACCTTTCGTTAACTCTAATTAGTTAGGAATGAATTGACATAAAAAAGTTTCTTTCCCTTGCAAACTTTGGAGTTGGAAAAGAGTAGAAGGAGGAGGTAAATTGATGATAGCCTCAACCTTCGATGGATCGACACGAATACCTACCTTTGAGACAATAAATCCCAACAATCATCCAGATTGTACGTAAAAAACACATTTGTGAGGATTCAGACAAATATTATAATGCCTACATCGTATATAAATGGCTTGTAAAGGAGTGATATGATCTGCTCTATGCAAGGAATGAGTAGGCAAATCATAGAAGTAGTGTTGCACAATGTGTTTAATGTCATGAAATGCATAAGACATTGCCCTCTGAAAAGTGATGCCAGCATTCTTAAGTCCAAAAGGTAATTTTCGATAAGAAAAATTCCCCCATGGACAAATGAAAGCTGTATTAGGTTGATCTGCAGGGAGTATGTTGATTTGATTGTAACTGGAAAATCCATCCATAAATGAAAAAATTTCACTTCCAGCACAATCGTCAATAATTTGATCGATATAAGGGGTTGGGTAGTTGTCTTTTGGACAAGATCGATTTATATCCCTATAATCGATGCATACTCATATTTTTCCTTTTTTTTTTGTTAACAAGAACAATATTAGACACCTAATACGTTAACGGAATCGAATAAATAAAACCTGCATGAAGTAATTTTTCAAATTTTTCTTTAATAGCGGAAAATTTTCTCGGATGTATCTGAAATAATCTCTATCTAACGGGTTTAGCATCTGGGTATGTCTTGATTTCATGAACAACAATTAATGGATCAATTCCTGACATTTCTTCATATGACCAGGTGAAAATTTCACAGAATTCCTGAAACAGGGCTTTATATGCTTTGATTTCATCAGGAGTACAAGAAGCACCTATATGAATTTGTTCAACAATTCCAGGTTTTACTGAAATGTCAATGGGAACCATTGTAGAAATTTTTTCTAAATTCAATTCAGAATCAGAATATGAGATAGGATTCTAAGGTTCTTTGACGTAATCAGTAGTAAAAATAGAGGAAAAAATATTCTCAAAATGATCAAGATTAGGTAAAAATGAAGACCTATGATGTAGATATTCCCATGGTAATTCATCTACAGACAATAATCCATGAATTTGTTCATCATAATTGAATATGTGTTGATCTATATCTAGAATTGATGTCAAAGTTGAGCTCAATATTGAAAATGACTCCTCATTGATCACATTCACTGCATCTGATGTAGTTGAAGGAGGATCAGAAAATGATTGTACAATCTGATATGCTAACTCAAAAGGAATTAAATGCATCACACCATCAAAAGAATCCATTTATGATTCTGAAGGTACTATCCAAGGATCATCAAAGGAAATAGTAATTGATGTAATCATATTGATATTAGCAATAGGAGGTTGTACATTAGGAGTAGGCAAGGAAAAAGTTCCCAATAAAGCAGAATCTTTAATTAACCCTACCCCAATATCCTTATAATGGATAGTTGATTTTCCAATATGCTAGATACTATCAGTAGAGGCTGGGTCAGATGGATAATATGAAAGTTGATCTATTTTAATGATCTTTCCTTTATGAGGAAAAATGATGAGACAAAAGATCAACGATACAACAACATTCATGGCGTAAGACCAATTGCGACCCAGGAGAAGGTTGTAATCTTGAGGGGCATCAACCACTTCCACATCCAGATTAACAGTTTTTCCTTCAACCTCTATTGGTAGATCCTATAAAATACCATACGGCTGAAAACCTCCTCCATTAAAATATTTGAGGATAGTTGGTGATTGGTTAATTGTCAGAGAACCAAGTGATTTCCAACATTTTAACGACATAATACATGTGGAAGCCCCTTCATCAACAACAGTATGAAAATGCATTTTTTTTTTACTATTACCAGAACTTGAAAATCCATTTGATGAGGTAGGCGGGGTGTAAAATTCTCTAAATCGAAGATCATGAGGTTCGAATCCTAGAGGTTTGCGGCTCCTAAGGCTGACAATAGTAATTTTCTTTGGGCTGGGCATGATTGTAGCACTTCCAAAGCTGACATTGTTGAAGGGGAAATTGCCAAATCTTCAACAATATTGTAATTCTGAGTAGCTCTCGCATGAGGATTGAAAGCCGATTTATGAAGTACACCTTTAACAGGCGGATTGATTACTAAGTCAAGATTTTTTTTCTCAATTTGTAGTGGATCATAAACTGAGGGAGATGTAGTCGATGTTGAATTAGATGTTTCTGCTTCTTTCCAGTATTTTTACTACCGTAATCTTGTGATCGCGTTGCAACCATGAAAATATCCTCTAGCATATTTGAGGAAGATCCAAACATATTACTATCTTGAGTAGGAAAGGAATCCTTCAAGACAGCAGGTATGGGTGAACCCTTAACGAATTTCGATACCTCGGCTCTATGTGGACACTCTTTTGTAAAATGATCCTCATCACAAATGAGACAAGGATAACGTGGTTTTCATTTTTCGTCAGTTGGTTCAGTTTTATCGTTTTTATCTTTTGAAGATTTTTTCTTTTTATTCTTACCTTTCTTCTTACCACCAGTTTTAGGTTTGGTTGTAGATGATTATAAAAGATGAATATCGGTGGAAGTTTCAACAGAATAATCTCCTTTCGGTGAATCGGGTAAAGTGATAATAGGAGAATTCATCTTGGAATATTTATTCTTACTTTTACCAATGCTAACAGAACCAATTACACCATCTGTGGCATGAGAGCTAGAAGGAGTTGTATTTAATTGACCAGGTCTTGGTAAATCGGGGATTTTATCATACAAAGTACCTGAGTGGGTATATACAAGGTCAAGATACTGAGCCTGAGCAATGACTTGCTCTTCTGTAACAATGCCTCCCTTGGCCACATCTTCAGTAATTTTGGGCAATAACGATTTAATAAAACATTCATCCAAAATTTGATCCGGAATAAAGACCTTCACTAAACGCCTCCCACGTCTCCATTCATGAATGTGATCGGATATGTACGTAGACATAGATTGTTTTAATGAAGTGAGCAATTCCGTTCCATTGTCGTATCTAACAGGAAACTAAAAATGGGTTAAGAAAGCAGTAGCTAGTGCACTAAAATTATTAAAAGAGCCTTGTGGTAACTCAATATACCATTTGGCAGCTAGACCAATGAGAGTTCTCTGAAAAAATCATAGTCGAATCGAATCATCGATTAGGGAATTGGATGCACACCAGAGGTGATAATTCATAACATGATTAGATGGGTCCTCTCCTGACATACCTTCAAACTTTGGAATATCATTGGGCAACTTGTTAGGCATCGGCGGCTAATACGGAAGATAAAATATAGGATCATTTGTAAGGCGCGATAGATCAGGTAAATCTAAAGTTACTATAAACGGTAATCGATGGCTAGGGTCCTAATAACCTTGTGTGATCAAACCAGTTCCAGGAGGAGGATATCCAGGATATCCTGGAATTGGATGCACATTGGGAATCGTGAAACCTCCTGGATAACCAGGATTAATCGGACCATACTGGGATTGTTAAGGTATTTGATAAGTATACCCAGGGTACGCTTGATACTGATATACTGTATTTTTTGTAGTCTGTCCAAATTGATACTATCACTGGTATAGTTGATAAGTAAATTGTGGTTGAATAGTAAGAATTGTACTTGTACCAGCTTGTCCTGTAGGTATCTCAACCGTAGTCTGAATTCTAGGTCCTGACTGTGGCACAGATACTTGAGGACTTTTCACTGATATAGGGGTAGTAGAAACAGGAGCTACAGATACTCTAGAAATTGGTGTGGTAGGTTGAACAGAAGTTGCAATAGTAACAGAAGTCTAAGGCGGAGTCTAAGGTGTACTAGTCCTAGGTTTTTGAACAGAACCAGATGCAAGGACTTGAACAGTAGGCTTGACAGGTTGTTGCTTTGGACCATAACCTATGGGTTGTCCAGGCTGATTAGGTAACTGCACATTGGGTTGCAAAGTCTATTGAATTTGAGATGGATCCCACACCATATTCATTCCGAGGTATTGAACCATAGAAGGTTGTGCATATGAAGGACCATAACCAAGTTGAACATAAGTTTGATAATTAACTGGAAAATTTATGGTTCCTTGTAACAATGGTTTTACTGAAGGAGGTTGAAATCCATGAGTTGGGTACGGACCTTGAGGTTGATAACCTTGAGGTGTGTACTGAATCTGGGGTTGGTATTGACCCTAAGGAATAAAATGACCTTGGTGTTGACCCTGAGGAATAAACTGACTCTGGGGTGGACCCTGAGGAATAAATTGACTCTGGGGTTGACCCTGAGGAATGTACTATCCTTGAGGTTGATATTTACCTTGAGGGATGTACTGTCCTTGAGGTTGTTCTCCAGGTAGATAATATTGTCCTATAGTTTTTCCTGGTAAAAAATTACCTTGAGGTTGCCCCCCAGGTAGTAACTGACTACCTTGAGGTTGCCCCCCAGGCGGTAACTGACTTCCTTAAGGTTGAGGATTTGGAATATTTCCGGACATCATAAAAATATATTCTGCATTCAAACTTTCAGTTTTAGTTTCAATTTTACCAGATGATATCACTTGCTCAATTGGTTGAGGAGCTGACCCCAGGAAATTACCAGAGAGCGACTGGTATCCCGAAGGAACAAACAGACTCACCTGACATAGTTGATGAAGGATGATAACCTCTCGGTGTAGGGTGAAAAGGAAGTCGGGGTGGTGAATAAGTAAGACCTACGTTTTGTAAAAAATTTGTTAATGATAAATACCGAGTGTCAGTTCTAAAAGGACTATAGAATATTGATTCACGTTCCCTTAGATTCAAATTTTCTTGGTTTTCAGGAAGAACTACGTCTTCGTCTGGACCAACAAGTTCTTCAATACATATGAGATCTGAAGGAAGGTTTTCAGTAATGCGATGTCTTACCCTAGGTGAATCAGGATCACTAGAAGTCAGAGTAACGAATCCTAAAGATGGTTCCAACACAACAGGTTCAATTTTAGGCTCAGAAATTTCAAGTTCTTCAGCTAATTCACTGGTTGGAGAAATACTATTAGTAACTTTAGAAATTGAAATTGGCTCTTCAATATATTCTGTTGTTTGTGATTGATAATCGGGATGAATAACTATAGATGATTCTTTTGGTTCTATTGATCTAACTCTACTGACACTAGGCGGTACCAAAGCTTGGAGTCCTTCAAGTTGGCTTGGTGTATACTCAAGGGGTTTCCCCTGGAGTCTATGCGATTGTCTTGGTAATTCAGCCACGATTAAAAATTATTAATCACACGCAAGCGAAGAAAATTTCAATGAAAACTCCTAGAGTCACTAAGGAAACAGACAAATGAATCACATGCCTAAAAATCTAGGAGATCAAACCACACAAAAACACTAACTTCCCACACTAAAAACACTATTTTGTGATGAAATCAAACATCGTAATATTTTAATGTAGAAAGGGCAGTTGGAACAGTTACCCCGACAACCTTCTTAATGAAACAGACTGGTGCAAGTTTCTCCACTTAAACCATCTCGAGTGAAGATAACCCTCTAGAGAGTCCAAGTGATTCTATTCGACGTCTGCTCTAGTTACAGTGGGATCTTTCCTCCACCGTTACCTTAGGAAAAAACTGTAAAGACTCTGGCCACTAAGGTTACCAATAGGAACTAATATACCTGGGGGAACAGTCTACGATCCGACATACATGCAAGGGCAAAGTAAAAAAGCTCAATCCCCTTGAAGGCTCCTTCACATAAACCAAGGTATACCAACAACTGACCCCAGTCTCCTCGACAATGGTCTATCTAAGTTTTACCATTGTTAATACACGCACATCTTCTATCATTCCCAATGAGATAGAATTGATTATCCCACTGGTTCGGATATGACCTCGTGCTTGAATCCTTTAAGAGGAGCTTCCCAGAGCATACAAGCGACTATTGGATTTTTCCTATAGCAAGATCAACTACTTGTTTGTTTTAATTTCCTTGGAGAGTTAATTAATCCCTACTCCAAGACACTAGCCTAACCTATATTGGTGAAAAGAGCCCTAGAAATATAAAAATTAATAGATTGATTTTAATTTAAGCGTTGATTTTAATAGGTTGTTTCTTAGGACAATAGGTGCGAAAGTGAAACTGATGATATGTAGTGACCCAACTCAAAACACACTAAAAATGCATCTTATATGAGAAACAATTCCTTTCCTTTCAATGAGTTCTATCTAAAAGAAAGAGTTGAGAAAATGTAATCTTTTAAAACATTTTTTTCCTTCAAACAAGAATAAATGAAAAGAAATATAATTTCATGAGAACTAAAAATGATCAATTGCTCAATAATAAATTCCTTTATCATTCAAGATTGAAACTACAAACAAAATTTTCTCCAAAAGAAAACTACAATTTTCTAGAAATAATCACTCAAAACTAAAAAAAACACTAATTTTGAGATCTAAAAATTCTAAAGACTAAATCTGAATTAAAACTTTAAATATTTTGAGGATGTTTTTCTTAGCTTGCTATCTAACTAAGAAATTATTTTCTTAGATCAGCAAGAACTCAATTTTGGTTTTTTAAGTGAAATTCCAAACTTATCAACAAAAAAAAATTTTAGATTTGCAAATGAGAAAATGGGATCTAAATCTCATAAAAAAATTTCTACTATGAAGTCAAACTTAGCAAGAAAGCAAGGAAATACTGGTGATCTAAAGGTATACCAAGTCTTATAATCTTTGAGTGGGATAAAGACTACGAAAAAATTTCTATAACATGCAGATCCTACATAAAATCATTCAAAACTTGAAAATTCTAAAATAAACTCTCAATCAAAGCTTTCTGATAGAAAATACAAGTCTGGGTATACACTGAGAATCTAAAAAACTGATCCAGAAAAGAGAATTTTAAGGTTTTATAAAAAATTTCACAGGGTCCGCAGTTTCCAGTGTAAACAAGTGCAGTCCCGCACTTTTTATACAAGAAAAGAGCGGAGATGCCCACACTGTTTCTAAAAGAAAAGTGTGGATACCAGAAAACTAAGAGAAAAATAAAAATCTCTAAAACATTTCTCAAGGGTTCTACAGGGATAACTATCTAAGACAGTATAAACTAATCAAAATAAAAAAAATAAATTCATAACTCAAAAACAAAAGAAATCAAAGTTCAAGATATCATTCCCCAGTGGAGTTGCCATTTTGTTGGACAGATAAGTCATCCTTACGGACAAGAAAGACCTCCCAAGTATCCTATGGACAGCTAGCAACAAACAAAAAAACAAAAACTATTTTCTCTAGATAATATTTGATTCATAATTAGCTACAACAGGGTTTTTAAAGACCTACCTGTTGTCCAGCACTATTCATAATGATCTTCTTTCTAGTTTCTTGAAAGAGTCATCTTCAAAGATCTACAATCGCAAACATGGAAAAAATAAATAGCACCTGCATAGGATAAACTAATTCATGAATTATATATGTATCAAGGTGATCAAGGAATTCAAGAAATAAGATAATTAATTAAATAAATAATCGATAAAACATGATAGACAAGCTACTTAATTAAAGAACTCATTGAGAAAACAGTATTCATTCGTATTATCTTTAATAATGAACAACCTTACAACCGTGTCCGCCTTGATGTCGTATAGGACTTCCTGTGGTCCGGAACAGGCATTTTCTTTAATCTGACAAGCTTTGCACTCTCTCAGCTAAAATACACATGGGTGTGTAATCCTTCCCACATAATGATCAGTTAAGAAAGTCTAAGTCTATACAACATTTCTCCTCAAAAATTCTCAAAGTCTAACTCACTAACTAACTCTTGAAGCTGCAGTATGGCTTCAATTTATAGGAAAAGAGAGGATAGAAGGGATAGAATGCTGTTTTTAAGGGATTGAGCTCCATAAATCAAGGGGTAGGCTCCCATAATGGAGGAATGAACATGCATGATAGGAGCGAACCTTCGACTAGATAATTGCTTCTAGAAGCTTCCAAATTTGAATGTTGGGCTTCTAAATGTTACTTTCCGCCTTCATTTTACCTTTTACAAGAGTCTACACCCTTAATGAAGAAAAAGTGCTTTTAGCTCCACATGCTTTAGAACAAAAAGGTGCGGCACTGCAGGCAATGTTAAGAGAAAGTGCAGTACAGGTGTTTTTAAGACTTTTATGAGCTTTTTTCTCAATTTCAAGGCTTGATTTTAGGAACTTTGATGTTTTATACTTCTAAGGTAGTAATATATGAGTAATTATGAACCCATATAGACACTAAAACGTCATGGTGACAAATTTTAGTGTAACAGCTGCACATGTGGCCGCTAGCCTCCATGAAGACTGTGTTGTCCTCCATGATCTCCATCATCTCTAAATTTACTCTCCACTCCCTCCATCATGTGTGCATTTAATGCACCACTTCCTCCATCACTTCGTCATTATTTCTCCATGATCTTACATGTATTCCTCCACTATCTCCATCATCTTCCTCATGATTTATCTATGATCTTGACTCTTCCTTCATCAATAAGCTACTCCACTACTCCATAATGTTGATCGACTACCCATCTAACACACATTCAAAAAATTGAAGTGCATTTTATTCATCTATTGGGTTTATGGTTCCCTCCACCCTTTTATTTACTTATCTAAGTAATAAAAGAGGAACTCTAACATTCCAATTAACTGATGGAAATTTGGGCATATTACAGTGGCCTAATTGTATCCCAACTGAAAAAAAATATTTTGAGGTGGTACCAATGCACCTCATGGGAAGACCTTAGGGAGAGAGAGATAGGTATTGATATTGTATCCATTTAGTCCCTGATCAAGTATGATTTATCCTTGTGCCTTCTGCACTTCCCAAATTGTGGACCCCTTGTTTCCCTCACATAGATGTTCATTCCTCCTATATGAAATCCATGTGCATAATTTTGGAAGGAGATTGTTGAGGCTTTGGTTGGATGGATCCAAAGGATGATTTTTCTTGGAGTCGTGGTTGAATCAGGTGGTATTCCTCTACACATATTTGCATTCATCAATAAATAAGCTCTGTCTCATTCTTAATGTTCATGATCTTAATTCTTTATACATGTTATGATCCTATTATGAATGACTTCATGTTATTTTTCTTATAATCTTATATGATCTAATGTTAGCATCTTGAACATGCTTTCAGTTATTACTAGTATATGTGATTTTCTTGAGTGAGTTGCAAGTTTTGGAGCACTAATAGAAGCACGGGGTTTGAACCCTATGGGATCACCATCAAACATAGGACCTATGGGTACTATTCCTTCTTCCCACTTTACTAGTTTAACCATTATGGTTGTAAATTTGTATGCTTCTTGTTTCTATATTCTTCTTTCTCTATTAGGGTTCCCAACCCAAACCCTAGGTTACTTCATCCCCTAACAATAACTATTTTTAGGTTATTTTTCTCATAAAACTGACAAATGGGTTATTATGGGGTTTGTGGTCTATTGAGATGTTATTGCTGGATTATACTTTCCAGTTTTTCCTCACTAATGATAGGAACAATTCTCACTTAGAATTTTTCTTACACATGAATAACTAATTTGGACATGATGACCTCCTTAAATTAGTTATGAATATCAATGTGGAAATCATCTAGTCAAAAGATAGTCTAACTGTTAGAGGAGAATTTTATGGGCATTGCAAATGAAATAGTTAGGATTTTTTATTGATAATTAGCCTAATTTGGAAAACTTTATACATTTTTTTCCTAACCTTGGAAATTTTTATCAAATTGTTAATATTTATTCTCAAATTAGATCAAATGAGAATCGAGATATTTTCATGATGATGTTATCATTGCAATGTGAAATTATAAAGAGGTGTACTCTCTGCAAGTGCGAGATAGATATATAGAAACATATAAACAGTGATAGAGGGGTAGAGCACCAACATTGTAATCATGTATGTTTCATTAATGCATTCTCAATAATTCATGGCACCATACCTTTCTATTGACTATTTTGTGTGTTGTGTAGTGTACTAACCCCTGCTAGGAAGGAAGGGCCCTCCTTCTTTGAAGGGTTCACTAGTTAGGAAGGTATTTTAGTTGTTTGATTTATTTCCTCCAATATATAATTCATGTGTGATTGTTTTTACTATTATTATAACTTTTTTTCATGCTTTAATGATCGCATAATTCTAACCCTTGTATTATGTAACAGAATAGGTCCTAGACTGGTCCCTTTGTTCATGTGAAATTTATTTAATTGTTTTTATAGTTTGATGGTGTGTTCCTTTCATTTCAATGTGTGTTTCAGAATTTTTTGAGAGAATGGTTTACAGGGTTGATGTTGTTTTCTCAATAAGAGTGGCAGTGTGGAAAACTGGTTTTATTTACATTGTGTGTTTATTTCTAGAGAGTGTGAACAAGGTTTGAGAGTGTAAAAACCATAGTGTTGAGTTTCTCATAGTGTGATTACAATGATTGAGTTTCACATTCAATAATAGTTGTCATCATTTCCCCTTGCATATAGTTTTTTTAATATCATTACAATAACAAAACCTATCCAGATTGACAATTAATGTGAGGAATTGGAGCTATTGCTTTGAATTAAAAGGACAATTGTTCTGCCCAACAGCAAGATTAAGCAAAACCTATACACAAATTTGATATAATGCAAGTTGAAGGAAAACTTGGAATGTTGTATGAAATCTGAAGCACAATTATTTAAGGATAAAAAAAACATATAATGATTCAAAAGTGTGTAAAATAATTAAATAAAGAATCTACAAATTGAATCAATCATATTTGCCAATAAATGAAGCCTTGGAATGCATTTTAGTAAAGCAAGGTAATTTTGGTCTACTTCACAAAAAAGCATTCCCAATATTCATTACAAGGAAAAATTGAATGATTCATATTGAAGAGTATTTTTTTTTACTCATAATTCGGAGTAATATTGCACATATATATTTATGTTGTGCAACAATATGTCAAATTGGATCATTTTCATAATGTTAAAGTGAAGGCTTGTGTGCCTCAAATAAATGCACACCAGGACCTATACTTTATTGAATGTGAAATAATGATCATTCCAACTTAAATACAAAACAATTTTATGCAACATATCATAATAATTTTTAGAAAGAGAATGTTATATACTGAAATCCAAGTTTGGCAAAATAGTGATTGATCATATTTGCAATGATCACAGTTGGAACAAATACACACTCCTAGGCCAAACCAATTACACTCTTGGTAATGAAATTTGAAATGGGACATGATTGGACAATTCATAACCCTAGGATGTAACCTTTCATCATGTCTAACAAATATCCTACATAACTATGTTTCCCACTTATACACAACTTTCACTATAAGGAAAGTTGAAGTAAAACTTAGGATGTTGTATGAAATTTTAATGATAAATATTTAAACTCAATGTAAGGATATAATAATGTAAAAGTGTGTAAAATATATAAATAAAATATCTACAATTTTAATCAATTATATTAGTTAATAAATTAATTTTGGGCATGCATTTTAGTGTAGTAAAGAAATTTTGGCCTCCTTCACACAAATTCATAGCCATCCTCCATTTAGTCCAAATTGAAAGATTCAACTTCTATTGTAATTTTTATTCATATGTAGCATTAATACAATTAGGCCCACGTGGTGTAAAGTAGTCGGTGATGGGTTTCAATGTTAAGGCACTCTGTCTACAAGGTCACCAGTTCGAAACCCGTGGATGATTAGGATTAGTCTAGACTACCAAAAAAAAATACAATTAAATATTTCTTAATTTTCACATATATATTTATTTTTTCAATAATACTCCAAATAACATAGATTTAATAGGGTAAAAGGTATGTTTTCTGTCACTTAAATAAATGCACACTAGGAATTTTTTGAAACAAGGGGATGAACTAAGAAAAACAAAATTTTAATTTTAGTAGCTAAAACTTTTAGTTACATGGATAAAGCCCTGTAATGATGTAAGGTTACATGACCTTATTCTAGTAGTAATTGGGTTTAAATGATTCCAAGGGATAGATAAAGAGATATAGCCTAGGGTTTGCAAGGTCCATTTTAGGGTTTTTCTATATTGTACGTATTTTTTATGGTTTTATGTTTGAGATTGGATCAAGTGAAATAGTTAGGGTTTGAAGATAAACATTTAAGGAGAATGGAGACAAATAGGATGATTTCTTGTTTCTATTTTGGTAATTAAGTCTAAGTATATTTAGCATTTCAATGCCACTCATCGATTGGAAAAATATTGATAAGAGTTCCCAATGCACATGAAAATGGTGACTACAATTCTATGGTTTAACAGAATGAAGGAAATTTTGGGATTCACTATCAACTAGGGCCTTTCTACTAGCATTCAGTATTTAAGATCAACTTGGGTGGTAACATGCCATGATAATACATGTTGTAGCTCCTAGATATAGCCTTGAGTTTCAAAAGACCAGTGCCTAGGACATCTTAAAAATCAGAGGTTGAACGTGAACAATTGTATAAAGTACCTCTCACAAAATATGGAATAAGAGAACAATGGTTTTGGTGGTTCACCGATGGAGAAGACCTTGGAGTCAATTCATGTGAATTCCTTATACTGTGAGAGGGCTCAATAGGTTATGAGATTGATGGATTTTAAATGGGCCAAGTATAAAACAATGAACAAAAATCTTAAATATGCAGAGGTGTTGAGAGAGAATGGAGAAGGAACCCACGAGAGACATGCTTAAGAGATTTAAGAATATGCACCCTATGAACTCAAAGGAAAAAAATATGAATGAAATATGGACAACAACAGAGGTTCGTGGAGCACGAATTAAGAGAGTGCAACAAGCTTAATAAATGAGTGTTAAAACCTGAGCATTATACAAACATGAATTCATGAATAAAGTTGTGGACCACAGGCAGCTACATTACATGAACCATCAAAGAAGAATAGCATGAAAGATGATTACACATAAAGAGGAGATTACGGATAACAAAAGAAAAAAATACATATTTCTCATTGCTCCATCTAGAATCCAAATATTATCTCTGTATTCATATTAAGTTTAAACAACTCTCCCAAATATGTGTCTTAGAGCACAGGAAGCACAATCATACAAAACTATAGAAAAATTCTTCAACATTCCAGAACTCTTCGGTCATCTTATAACTCACTACATATAGAGTTCTCCTCGAGGGTTTACAACTAAATATTCTGTCAATATTGACCCACACAGGTGAAAACCAAAATATCCTAACAAACCATTAGAGCGTGCATCGAGCAATCACTCCTGCAACAAAAAAATAAAAATAGAATTGGGTAAATTTTGGATTTTACCAGCAAAACATCATTATCTAATCATTAAAAATAACAAAACAGTTCGACAAGGAGGTGAAATTCCAGAATCTTAAAAGGAGTGGCGAGGAATGGCTGAGAACAAGTGAGAGGTTCGGCCTTCATCATATGATTTCACCTATTGTTTGAAGACCTCCACTCTCTAATGCTCATGATTTCCACTTCCCGTTGTGGAATAGCTAGTTTTGTTCTGCGTGTTGAACTCTTTAGCGGAGGTTATCTTGTGGAGATTGAATAAACCATACTACAAGTTCCACCCAAAATCCCATGCTATGTTTTAAATTTCAAACCAGAACCAGATTTTGGAGGGGCAATGAATGGTGGAAGAGGAAATGAATTTATCGGGACTTTTTATCACTGAAATGGGAAAAAGATAGGCCATAGGAGGGCTATTGATGACATTGCAACACAATGGGACCCACACCTCCAAATCATAGAGCGCAAGTTTTATGTGGGAGAAAGCGGGGGTTAAACGTTAAAACCTATGAAATGCAAAGTGTGGGAGTGGGTAAGATGACGTGGCAGATGGAGGTGGGGCCCTACATCACAATTTAAACAAGATACTTTGTGGGCACTTAAAAGGTAAGTTACAAACTGTGCGAAGTGCGAAAAGTTATAATCATCGATTTTCGAAGTTTATATTTAGCGATGTGTAATGGATGATGGGGAAAAGGTGATGTGTCAAGGAGAAATGGCCCCACTTTAATCAAAATCGGGGAATTAGGAAATCAGATGGTAAGGTTTAATGATTTTTAAGGGAAATGAAATGAAAGGAAGTGCAATGGGTGAATGGATCCCACTTCATCGCATATCGCATTTCGAAAGGTTTGTAGGAGACAGAAATTAAAGGATTTTGGGATTTGGCTGATGCAAAAATCAATTTGAGTGTAAAAAATAAAATGGAATGATTTGGGGAAAATAAAAATAAAAAGGGATAAATGGTATTTAGAGCGTTGGAGTTCAGAATTAGGACAAATGAAGGGTAGGAAGGGGAGTAGATGGAATTCATGAGGGAAGTAAGGATTTCTCTCACCATTGCACTTAATCGGTGACACTTTCCTCTTTCAGCTAAATTTAAAAGCAGATATATTCATTTGAAGCTCTTTGACAGTAGGATTTCCCTTCCTTTTACCTTCTCCACTTTGTTTGTAGTCACATGCCAAGAATACCTAAGGAAAATACATATAATTTCAATGTCAAACAAATATTAAAAGATGAAAACTTAAAACCAATAACATAAAAAGACATAGTACCTCATAAACTAGAAAATTTCATCATCATGAGAATCAATTCCACAACAGTTCTACTCTTCCTCAATTGTAGTATATTTTCAAACAAGAGAAAGCAAAAGGTAAAAGGGAGTGAACCCCTTCCTCTTGTCACTAATGTGTTATGGTTTACAAATTAGAATTATCTTCCTATTTATACATGACATAAAAGACCTTTGAAATGTATGGGGAACATGACTCCTCATATAGCATGAAGTGCATCCTCACTAAATTTGGGTGGATAATAACTCATCTTCATTAAATTTTTATTGTGAATACTCCAAATTGGATTGATCTTATAGGATAAAAGGTAGACATTATATGCTTCAAATAAATGCACATCGGGACCTGTAATTAACTAGTAGTGAAATAATAATAATTTCATCCTAAAGATACAAACAATTTCTACAACATATGATACTCATTATCCTAAAACAAATCTTACTCACTAAAATCAAAGTATCCCAATGTAGCAATTCATCATACTACCAATGATCAAGTCAGAACAAATGTGCACTCCTGGGCCAAACCAATTCTACTCTTGGTAATTAAATTTGAAATGGGACATGAATGGACAATACCTAACCTTAGGATATCACCTTGCATAATTTATAACAAATATCCTACATAAATATGTTTCCCATTTATACATAACTTTCACATCAACCAATTCGAAGTAAACATTAGAATGTTGTATGAAAAATGAAGTATAAATATTTAAGCTCAAAGTAAAGATATAACAATTTAAAAGTGTTTAAAATCGTTAAATAAAAAATCTATAATTTGAATCAATCATATTGGCCAATAAATGAAGCCCGAGCATAGATTTTAGTGAAGTAAGAAAATTTTGGCCCACTTCAGAAAAATGCACACTCAACCTTCATTTCAAGGCCAAATTGAATGATTCAACTTGGAGAGTATTTTTTAAACATACATAACATTAATACAATTCAATATTTTTAACTTTTCACAAATATGCTAATGTTGTTAAAGAATACTCTAAATTTCATGGATTTCAAAAGGAAAAAGGTAGGGTCTGTGTGCCTCATATAAATGCACACTAGGAATCTTTGGGAACAATGTGATGGACTAAGAAAAATAAAAATTGTGTTTGAATAGTTGAAACTTGTATCTTCTTGGTTAAAACCCTATAAGTAAGGAAGAATAACCTTATTTTAGTAGAAATTAGGTTTAAATTTTGCGAAGTAGTATATAAAGTGATAGCACCTAGGTTTTGTGCAGTCTATTTTAGGGTTTTTCTATATTGTAAATACTTTTTACGGTTTTAAATTTGATATTAGGTCATGTGACCTAGTTATGAAATTTACTATACAAAGTTTTGGGTGCCATTTTAATGCAAAAAGGACATTTACTATCATTTATCAATAATGAGTTGCATGAAGGAAATTTGATCAATTCTACCAATGAGAAATAAGTGATGGCCATCGTACATTCCATCAAAATCTTGCAACCTTATTTTTAAAAGTGTTATTTTTAATAAATTATATCTTATATTTAAATATTGAATTTCAATTTTTAATTATGTGTCTCATAAAAATAGGAGTAAAGGAGTAAATTTAAAGCACCTTATAAACAGTTTTATTCACAATGAAAATTTATCTTATTTATAGAAGTTATTTATAGAAAAATAAACCAATAAGTAAAAAAAAAAAAAAATCATATGCATGTGCATTATTGCATTAAAATTCATTCATCATAGTTTATTCAACATGCATTCCTCATGGTTTATTTAGTGTGCATTCTTGTGTCAAACATGCATTCAACTAGAATGCCTTGAACCTAGATAATGATGGCCTCAATTGAAATAAGAGCATCCTCTTCCCCGCAAAAAATTGACACATGGTGCTCCCAAAAGAAGTTGACTGTAAAAAAATTCAAAGTGTGTCGATACATTGACAGATATAAAAAATTTTCCCCTAGGTATAATAGATATCCTGAGAAGAGAAAAGGTTTATAAATTTATATTTGGACAATTAAATTTCCAAAATGATGACATAGGTGACGCCATAGAAAATTATGATGATAAAGTCATGGAATTAAAAATATTTGGGAAGATGATTAACCTAGACCATGATAATGTTGTAAGAGAAACAAAAATTACATGCAGAGGGGCAGCAATATTTAACCCTAATAAAACCCCTAAGCTAGAAAATATTGAAATGGCCAGTAAAATATGTGGGAAAAAGGTATTTATTCCAAGGAATGGATTAAAATGAAAGATGTTCCCCATGGACTATACAAATCCTTTGTTTCAATTTGCCCTTAGGAAAGTTATGAATCATCACAAGCTTGATATTTTCGGTGACTACATTAGGCTATTTATTAGTTGGGTTGAAGGCACGGCCATAGATGTCCCCATATATTGGCTAAAAAATTACATTATGCCCTGTAAGAAATTAAATTTAAGGAGGTTAAGTTAATTTTCCTTAGAACAATGCAGAAAATTATTGATTTGTATCGACTCAGTGTTTAAACATAGCCTCATAAAACCTACATTAGGAAATCAAAAGCAAATAAAACCATTCATGAATAACCTGAACATACTTTAGTTGAAGGTGTGGAAAATTTTCTAATACAACTTTCCATGTTGAAGATATAACTACTAGTGTTATAGTATACTTACATGTGTGTGTGGATGAATATGAGGAGCAGGAAGGTATGGACCATTATATGGAAACATGTAATGATGGTTTTTATAAAATATAAAATATTCCTTCTAAACAGTTGGAACCTGAGTACAATCTATCTTTTATGTGTGATTTAACATGTACATTTCCAAGTTTAAATGTGCACAATCGAATATATAGTTTTGATAATATTTTGTTTTCTCAGTATATCATAGAATGATCATTTGAAAACAATTTTCAATGGAGGATTCTTCATTTATATACAGCTGGAAGGAAAAGTATGAACTAAAGGAGAAGGATATTGTTGAATTCATGAAGAAGATTACAATGTTGGAATCAACAATTGTGTAGCAAACACAAAAATTAATGAAATACATAAATGCATGTTGTCGCTAAGAAAAAAACCCTCCAAAATTTTTCCCATGCTTGAATTTTGGAGCCTACTTTGGATCTTGTGATTGGTCATTCCGTAGTCACTTATTGTTCAGCTGCTACTCTTTTAAGTCTTTTAGCTCCTTTATTGGATTATAAGTGTTTATGTAACCTACTCACACATTCTCAAACCGTAATGAATTCATAAGGGAATTTCTTCACCCAAGATTTAATAGGCCTAGCACAGTCGACCAAAAGTGCATGGGCAATGTCCATCCCATGTCAGCAGTCAGTGTTCATTGTCATCAATAGTCTCTCACTTTTTGGATGTGATTGTACTTCTATTTCGATGAGTTTTTCCAACTGTCACTTTTGCCCACCTTCAATTTCGCAAGTGTCATTTTCATTCTTTCGATTGTCACGTTTGCTTTATTTCACTTTAATTAGTATTTTTTTCATTTTTTCTTCTCTCTATCATGTGTCTCTTTCAATGTCATTTTCATATCGCAAGTGGTGTTCACACATTTCTCCTTATCTGGAAAATGTCATCTTTTAACATGGGAGGTGTCACTTATCATGTAAAGTGTAGTTTTGGGTTTCAAGGAGTATATTTGGTGATGATGAGTCCTATTATTCATGTAGACATGTTTTACACTCACTCCTAAGGTTTCATGCACTATCGCACAAGTGTCTTCACTTTCATCACAAAGTGTATCTTTTGTGTCGCACTTGGAAAGGTATGTTGCATTGTTGCCACATTGAGGGAATCATGTTGTTATTTTTTGATTAATTGATAAAAAAATTTTCATCGACTATTTTGAGTGTGTGATCATGATCTAATTTTGTCTCTGTGCACTTGAGCCTCATTGGTCCCACACTTAGCCTTATCTAGAAAATTTCGTTCCTGGACAATTTGACTCCTTATTGAACTATGCATTGTGTAGTCTCAACACTGAATCCCTTACCTTCCCTATTATAACTATGCACTGGGAGTTTTAGTGCTCCTTCCCAATCCTTGAGCTCTAGAAACATTCAATCCTTGGGTTAATTTTTCATATTGTTTTATGTTGTATCAATTACTTTAGCCCAAATTAATTCTTCATAAACAATGAGTCCAATTATTAGTTGTTAAAATAATCATAAATTGTAACTAAAGATAGAAAAAAACATGTAGTGGCAAAGAATACAATAGCACAACCATAAGAGACAACATATTGGTCCAAGACTAGGGGAAAATCCCACTATGGGGGAAACCCTTTCAAATATTCTTCTTCAATAGATCGTCATAAAAAGTCTTCAGCAGAGAGTACAATGAGCCCAATGCATATATGCAGCAGAAACAAATAGATAAGATATGTAGATCTATATGTATACAACATGAAGAACGTGAATAGAATAGATCGCTTAAACCAAGTGATACCAACTGCCAAGTCGAAGATCTAAATCTAGGATGTTGTCAAAGATGGATATGAAGCAGCAATGATTGAACGACATAAGCATGAAGGCACCACTCAAGCAACTGAATGTGACCCGACTAAGAACTACCCAGAAAAACCTTTAGTTGTGACATCAACATGCTCATCCCATGGTTGAAGCTTCCCTGGTCGTGACATAGACACTTTGTGCTCGTGGCTCTAGTGTTGATAAGCCCGATCTAGCTCAGAAACCCTAGCCACAACCTTAACACTCTCAGCCCATGGCTATATTAGCTAAGACGCTACATTGACATGATATTCTCGTGGCCCTTTCCCGAATACTACAATTTTGTGCCTGTGGTTATGGCTCAGAAGACCCATATCTGAGTGATCCTCTTGCATGTGATCCCAAACCCTATGCAAGACTCTCATGTTGAACCCGTGTGAGCCAAACCAGAAAAGATGATCCACAACAAAAATTGAAAGAGGAAAATCTCATGAGAAAATGTGTGAGAATGATCTTGAGGTCGCATCTATTTATATATATTTTTGAGGGACTACTTGGGGCTTTGACCAAATCCACATGTGTTGATGTTGACCCATTCCATTTCATTAATAAATAAAATAATTCATAACATAACTTGTTCTTAACCGATTGGGGGAATCTATAGGTCGCTTTTGGTCCTCTCGAAAAGAGGAATCTAATGCAATTATAATATAACCAGCTGAGTTGTCCAAAGTGGAATTTAACTCTAGCTACAAAAATTAACACTCCCTCTCAACTAGGAATAATTCCACTTGGTAATATATGCATGTAGATCTTCACATCATGGTGTCATCATGACTCAAATCCATCTTCTGAAAATTTTTGGGATATATAAGAAGAGTAATCAGGGAGAAATAGCTTCCACCTGTACTAAGAAAAATGATAATTCATCATACAGGGGAGCAAATCTCCGACCGTAGAATCTCATCGGGGAGCCCATTCTCAACTCAAAATCAAAATATGGGAGAAAATATCAGTCAAATATTTTTTCCTACCAATATTCTCACCAATGGCTCTCATCAGTCATGTGGAATATCACCTGCATCATAATCGACTTATGTTATACACCCCAAGTACACTCACAACGTGTTGGCCAAATAAGGAGTAGTATTCCCATAAAGCCTTGCTCGAGGCTATGATATTAAATGGGGTATACTCCTCATATACCATATGGGGGAGTAGTATCTCTGATCCTATGAAGATAGGGGAGCTTCATATAAACCCTGGGTAAGAGATAGGCAATTTCCTTATTGTCTTGAGATCCCTAAACCCATGGAGCCCTCTATCTCAATTCCTCTCCCTAAAGGCTCAAGTAGGGTAGGAAGAGCTTGCTAAGTGTCCTCGATCAGTGTTTCCCCTTATCTGGAGTGGCTACATCCATCAATCCAATATTTTATTTGAAGAACAAGAACTTTCCTTTATGTTGTTCCTTGGTGATAATATCTTCTATTTGCTTGCCAATTGATATGTGGTGGAGTCTGGAAGCTCCTCTCTGTACCATATGACAAATAAAGTGATATCAAATCTTGATATTCTTGGACTCTTCATGAAATACAGGATTGTCTACCAAATGGATCTCACTCTTGCTATCACAGTATATCATTGTGGTATCTAAGACTTGACTAGATATCTCACCAAAGATCTTCCTTAACCACACAGATTAACAACTAGTCGTGCTAGTAGCAATGTGTTCTTCTTTTGTGGTGCTCAATGCTACCAAATTTTGATTCTTTCTCATCTGAGATATCATTGAAGAAACAAGACTGAAACAACATCCATATGTACTCTTTCTTTCAGTAACATTACCTACCAAGTCAGCATTAGTGTATCCATGAAGTTGAATATTTCCAGCAGAATATATCAAACCAAGTGTGATCGATCCATGTAAGTATCTCAATACATGTTTGCCCACAATCCAATGCACTGAAGGGGATCAGTCATGAATTGACTCAATGTGTTAACTACATAACATATATTTGGACTGGTGTTCACAAGGAGAATAATAGCCCCAATTAGATGTATGTACTTAGATGAATTTTCCATATCAGGTCCAGCTTCTTTTCCACATATCTTCTTGAAATTTATCTCCATTGGAGTAGTCATCGATTTGCACTCGGGCATACCAAATATTTCCAAAAAATTTACTACATAATTTCCCTGTGAGAGAAATATATTTTCAGGCCTTTTCCACACCTTAAGTCCCAAAAAGTAGTGCATAAGACCAAGGTCTTTCATCTTGAATTCAGAGGCTAACTTCCTCTTACATTTGATCATCAGTAGTTCACTTCTTGTTAAGAATAGATCATCAACATATATAACCAGAACCAGTGGAATACCTTGGAAAACTTGAAAATAGAGGTTGGGATCAACATTTCTTCTTGTGAACCCCAATTTCATTAGATATTTTTCAATGTGTGCATAAAAATCTTGGGTAGCTTTCTTTAAACTATAAAATGCTTTCCTCAACCTGAAAACATGTGTTCTATGATATTCCACTTCAAATGCCTGTGGTTGTTCAGCATAAACTTCTTCTTGTAACATACCATGATGGAAAGTGGTCATTACATCCATCTGATGAAGGGTAAAACCTTGGCTAGTAGCAAGGGAAAATATCGAAGGGATAGTTTTGTATCGAGCCATAGGATAAAATATGTCATCATAATACTCTACCTCTTTCTGAGAGAAACCTCAAGCTACAAACCTTGCAATGTATTTTTCAATGCTGCCATCGATTCCATGCTTGAGTAACCACTTCGAAGTGCTAACAAACTTCCCATGCGGTCTTGACACAACATCCCATACATCATGTTTCACAATATATTCGTATTCCTCAACCATAACAATTTTCCAATCTTGTTCTTTGACTGCTTCTTTGAATGTAAATGGTGTAGCTTGAATCATGGTGCTCATAGAAGCTACATATCCCTAATACCTACAATTTTCCTTCCATTCTCTGAAGGATATTCGAATGGGAACACTTCTTTCACTGTCTTGTAGAGTGTCATGAAGCCAAAGTGGTCTTTTCTTTGGAGGATAACTAGGAGGTGGATCTAAAGTATCCATATTCTCCATGGGAATATAAATATCATCTGACTCAGGCATAGAAGAACCATCTAGAACATTCGTGTCATCATCATCTCCCTTGGGAGGTGGAGGAAGGCCTCTTGCTTCATAGAGTGTTTCATTTTCATAAAAAGTTACATCCTAGCTAAGTTCAACATTCCTTTGACCTGGAATATATATTTTTTATTTCTTAGAGTTTTCACAGTAATCCACAAACATACATTTTCTTCTTGTAGTTTCTAGCTTGTTTCTTTTGTATTTCGACACATGAAAGAATACCGGACATCTAAATATAAGAGTATGACTGGTGTCAGGTTTGTTACTAGAAAATATTTCTTCGAGAGTCTTTTTTTTCAATGCTTGATGAGGCACTCGGTTTTGAACATATATAGTAGTATCATGTGTGGCTTCAACCCACAGAAAATTTTGTATCTTCTATTCATGAAGCATGGCATGAGTACCTCCCAATATTGATCGGTTCTCCCTTTCAGCTAAGCTATTCTATTCAGTTGTATAAGGCACAATATTTTCCTTATTGATCCCTTATTTATTGCAGAATTATATGAATTCTTTTGACATGTATTCTCCTCCGTTCTCGGGCCTGAAAACATTGATTATTTTTCTTGATTGATCTTTGACCAATGATTTGAATTCCTGTAATTTTTTAAAGCCTTCATCCTTGTGCTTGAGGTAGTTCAACCATGTCTTTCTTGAGAAATCATCAATGAAGGTGATGCAGTAGAGATTACCACCAACAGAATGAAAAAGCATCATATTACATATATTTTAATGAATGAGATGGAGGATTTCATATTTTTTTTCTTACTGGAGGCAAATGGTCCCCTTGTTTTCTTTCCACTCGTACAACCTGGAAAAGCTCCATCATGATGAGATTTAACATCAATAATACCTGAGACTAGTATATTAATTTTTTGGAAGAGCATCATAGTGTAGATGATCCATCCTACGATGCCATAACTCACTGAGATGATTGGTATTATGAACCAATAGTAGAAGTGGCCTTCTTTTGACTTTGTAGACTCCTTCAGATCTCAAATGTGAATTCATATTACAATTTTGAATCAGAGGACCAAGTTAATACCTTTACATTAATTAATGCAACCATCATCCCTTTATCTTCTGATGCAAATATAGAAATCAAATTCTCCATTAGACCTAGCACATACACAACATCATGCAAAAATATTGATTCCCATAATTCAACTGAAACTTAACAGATCCAAAACCTTTCACGGGATGAGTGGAGTTATCTCCAAGAATTATTTTCAGTTTAGTCTCCCTCTATATCATATTAGAGATTAATTCTTTGTATCCATAGAAGTGATTAGTGGTCCCACTATCAACCAACCAAGTATCCCATGAATTCAGTCGAGAAGAACTAGTAAGTGTGTAAATGAGAATATATTCATATTTATTCATAGCATTACTTTCATAGATGGGAGGCCTTGCCGTATTTTCAACGGGATTTTCTTCTTCACAATCACTTGAATAATATCTTCTCCTTTCATATCTTATGCCATCGTTTTTCCTTTGAGTGTCTCTTCTTCTTCTATCATTGTTGTCATTTTTGGTGTTGTATTGTGGCCTCTTTCTCTTCCCGGGAAAGTCACATGCATAATGACCTTTATTGTGGAAGTTATAGCATTTAATATGGGATAGTGATATGTCATTACTTCCTTTTGAGCTTTGAGGAGGAGGTCTTATTGAAGGGCCTCCTTTTGACCTCTTCCTTTTTCTATGGGTGATATACACAACAGACCCTCCCTCTTCGTGCTTCTAAATTATTCCTCTTGCTATCATTCTTGATACTTCTTGAGTAAGTTTTCCAAAAATTTAATCAAACGAAAGGAGAACATTGATGTTGCTGATTATATTAATGAATGTTTCCCAAACATAAGGGATACCTCTAAGAGTCACAACAACCAGCTCTTTCTGAAGCACATTCTCTCCAACCCTCTGCAGTTGATCTCTAAGACGATAAATCTTCATAATGTATGACTGAACAATTTCACCTTTGTTCTTCTTCATTTCCTTTAGTTGATCTTTCAAAATGATGATCTTATTTAGATTTTTTATTTTATACATGTCGTATATCTTTTCATACATGTCTTTAGAATTTCTTAAATTCCCAACATATGCAATTAAATGATCTTGTAAACCATCAACTATATTTCACTTTGCTTTGGACTCACCTTTATTATATGTTCTTGATAGAAGCAGAGGCATTTTCTTGAGGCTAGGAAATCCTTCCTTGAATGTATTCCAACACATCGTTGTTGTCAGCTATGATCTCCAATATGACTTTCCATGCAGCAAAGTTTGATGCATCACCCAATTTCTCATGCTCCTTGAAGGTAGAGGTAGAAATATTAACTTTGGATTATAGATCTGCTTTCTGATCATGAGGGATTTACTTCTTGTCTTCTCTTGGGATTTTCCTTCACCTTAGCTCTGATACCATGTTAATTATTAATATTTTTCTATATTATATCAATTACTTTAGCCCAAATTAATTCTTCATAAACAATGTATCCAAGTATTAGCTCTACAAATAATCATGAATTGTAAATGAAGATATAAAAAAAAACATGTAGTGACAAACAAGGCAATATCACAGCCATAAGAGATAGTAGATTGGTCCATGCCTAGGGGAAAATCCCACTATGGGGGAAACCCTTTCAAATATTATTCTTCAATAGATCTTCATACAAAAATTTCAACGGAGATTACAATGACACCAATACATATATGCAATGGAAAAAAATATATAATATCTATATACAATGCATATCTACAACATTAAGAGCACGAATCCAATAGATCACTAAAACCAAGTGATATCAACTACCAAGTCATAGATTTGAATATAGGATGTAGTCAAAGACTAATTTGAAGAAACTATGACTGAACAACATAGGTACAAATGCATTGCACAAGAAATTTAATGTGACCCAACTTATATCTTCCTCGAAAATTTCTTAGTCGTGACCTCAACACGCTCGGCCCATAGTTGAAGCTTCCCTGGTCATGACCTTAACACTCTCAGCCCACGGCTATAACATCTTAGTCGCTACCTTCACACACTCTTCCCATGACCCTGGCCTGAATACTGCAGTTATGTGCTCACGGATATCACTCAGAAGACCTGGATCAAAGTGAGAATCTTGCATGTGATCCCAAACCCTGTGCAAGCCTTTCCTGTTGAACCTATGCAAGCCAAAACAAAAGATATGATCCACAACAAAAAAGTGCAAGAGGAAATCTCATGGGAAAATTTGTGAGAATGATCTTGAGGTTTCTTCTATCTATAGCTTTTGTGTTGAGATTTTTTCTATCTATGGTCTTGGGTCTTTGACCAAATCGACATGTTTTCAGGCTAACCCATTCCATTTCATCAATAAATAAAATAATTCAGAACTTAACTTCTTCTTAACCGATTGGGGAAATCTATAGGTCTATTTTGGTCCTCTCGAAAATAGGAATCTAATTTAGTTATAATCTTAACCATATGAGCTATCCAAAGTGGAATTTGACTCTAGTTGAAAAAATTAACACCTTGCCTCTAGCTAGCCTCCTCTACGCATTGCACAATATCAAGCATCAAGCCTAAGCCTTGAGACCTTGAACCATGCAACTACGCAATAACTTGGCATCTCTCCCTCCACAAATGCACATTTTGAAACTTAAATCTTCAAGCCTCATGATTGAGGCCTTGAACCCATAAACTTAGCAATATACCATCTTGTTCTAATGTCTGAGCTACGCACTGGGAAACTTCAAGTGTCAATATTGACCCCTTGAGTTCCTAAATTGTTCATTTAGTCAACCCAGCCTTCAGAGCTATGCACTACATAATCTCAAGCCTCGTTCCTCCATATTGATCCCATGAGTCCCTCAACTATGTATTCCCTCTTCCCAACCCTCTAGAACTATGTATTTCATAGTATCAAGCCTCGAGCCTTCAGCCTGAGTCCTTGAGTCTATCAATTGTTCACTAATTAGACCCTAGCCATCCTAAACTGTAGATTTCATAGTCTCAAGCAACAGTCCCAAAAATTGTCCTCTGGAACTACAGAATCCCCAAGTTAGTCACTCAACCAGACACCAATTCTAGCCATAAAAGGTGATTTCATGAAGTATCTTAGGCTAGGGATTTATCATATTCATGTCATCTTGTCATGGGTGGATTGCAGTCGTAGGTATTCTATTATGTCATGAAGAGATGATGGTGAAGCACATGGAGAAGAATACCATGCTATAATACACCTAAGGATATGAGGAGATAATATGGTCATCAAGAAATAAGACAAGGAACACTAAATTACAACAGAAGACAAAAGATCGGGACCGCATGAAGATTCCATATGATTCAAAACCCTTTGGAGGGAAGATGTGAAGAACAAATAATATCTCTCATGAATAAAAATTATTGGATACATTTTAATGAATACAAATAAGTAATAAGGATATCTTGGCACTACCACATCGCCATGTCGTCTACGCCATCAATTTCATGTCATGAGTCATCATGTGCCACTTAATTTTGTCAATTATGCTAGTTTTATAATGGAGAAATATAATGTAAAGTGGAAGTCCATTATTCAAGCACGTAATGTGAAATGTCATGTGGGAATTCAAAATTCCATAGAGAATTCAAACACTCATGAGGGTAGTCCAAGAGTCACAAGGGAGGGGAAGGATCACCCCATTTTTTATGTATACAATCTCACTGTATAGGAAATTGGAATTTTCACCTTGGATTCTCCCATACTTCATCAGAGAGACAGAGTTAGTACTTTTGGGGAGCAAGACATGGCTCCAATGCTCCACTATTGGAGCTAGTGATGTTCATTTTATTCATGTATCTTGGGAGTTTTACTTAATACTTGAAGCCTGATATCCATCATGTTTTCATGCATGGATTGTGAAAATTTGTATTATTTATATTGATATTTAGGATTCATGTTTTCTTTCACCTATACTAGATTATTTGAACTATTTTCCTTGTTTTAGTGCTCATCTTATTGAAAAATTGTTGTAATGTTGTAACAATCATCACATCTATGTGGATTATTCTTCTTGATGTTAGGTTATTCTATTTTTATCTTATGCACCTAAACTAGTGTGGCACTATTACCTCTCTCTTAGAGGGTCACCTTTCTCCCCTCCATAATAGAAGAACCTCGATACACATGCAACCAAACATTCACTAGGAAATATTACTTTTTTTTCGCAAAGGCACATACATGATTCTATCTCTTGTTGATAGCAAAATCCAACGAGAATATATAAGAATATATGGAAACCAGGCCAATAATCCAAATGATGCTCCTATTCCAAATCATGTGAGTTCTAATTGGGAATTAACATCGAAGGCCCCCTTGGTTTAAGGATTTCCCTCACCCATCAAAAATTGGAGCTAGAAGGAGGGCCACATGACAAGCTATGCCCATTGAGTCTGTTTTGAATCTCTTCTCTTAAATGGATCATCATGAAATAATACTCTCAGGGTTTTCTTCTAACCTATCCCCTGGTAAAATTTTAATCCCTAATGAGCCTCTTTATCGCTTGTCTCAATTAAAGTTTTATGGTGAGGATGGAACATCCATAACTTAGCACATCCATGATTTTCATAAATTTTGTGAATATTAAAAAATTGATGATGAGTAGTTTTTATGTCGCTTTCTTCCTCGCCCTTGAAGGTTGTGTTAATCGATGGTGGAATATCCTAATAGCTGCTTCCACCCATTATTTTCATAATTTCCTTAAGGATGTTAATCAAGCCTTTGATAGGTATGATTCCCGAGATGTTTATAAAAAAATCAATCATCTTAGAATGGAACCTAATGAAAAAATTAATGAATTTTATAATAGATTCCTTCACTCATGTTATGAGTTTCCTGAAGGAGACGTGGATTGGGATTTATTAAATAAAAATATTTTCCATTTTCTTCATATCTCTTTGCACGGAAAATCCAAACCACCTAATGTTTTTGGTTCCCAAACTCTTGTAAACCATGAGACACCCTTTATTTCAAAGAACGAACATGTTATTCCTTTTGTTCCTTTCCATCCTCATTTTCTTTTTCTGATGAAGATGCCTCCTTGCGATGATAATAAAGTTGGGAAATATGCAAATCAAATTATGAATCCTTCTTCTCATTCTCTCCTCACTTTTCACGATTCAGATCCCATGGAGGAAATCCTGGAATGGTTCATGAAGCCTATGGTCAAGAATAATTTCTCCATTGCTCAAGATGATATGATTACTGATAATTTAAATCTTGAATCTTATTTGGATACCTATCATCCTCTACCTTCTCTTTCTCATGGCCCCTTTTCCATTGATATTCCTAGTCAATTTCTTCCAAATACAATAATGAATAGGTGTAAGGTAGTCACATTTCGCAAGTAGAGGAGAAACAAGGTGAAGATTATTTAAATATTTATTCTCTTTTTCAAAATACCTCGTGTGGAGATGGCGATTCCTCACTCTTGGCTAATAATGAATCTAGTAATCACATTCATTAATAAAATGCAATAAATTCTCCTAATAAATATATAGTCTTGCGTAGCAATCATTTTGATGAGGATGAATTTGTTGATATATGATGATGAATGCCCAAGTGAGCAAACTAATATTTCAATTTCTCAATAAGCTTTTCTTTTGAATGATTTAGATCTTAAATCTATTTTGGTCAAAGAAAATTCTCATATGAATACTTCTTCTTCACCTCCATATCCTTTGTTCTCTACTACTTACAATACATCAATTTGCAATGGATACTCTCAATCCTATCAATTTTGTTATCTCATGAGTTGAATCTTGAAATGACACAAGATCATCAGAATATCCATGATGAAGAAGAAATAAATGAAATTATAGAGCACCCATTCCATCCCTTATCATATCTTGTTCTGTATGGGGGAAACTCTTTGAATTAGTGTGATCGCAAGATTTTTCCAATTCATTCATCCTCAGACTTGCAATCAAAGGAGTATTATGACTTGAGTAGTATTTTTTTTAAGTTGAAAAATATGATCAAACTAGTTATGTAGATAGTCTCCATCCAGCTAATGGTTCACCTGTTAAATTAATCAATAGAAGCTATCCACATACAATTTATGATTTGACTCAGTGTATAGGATGTTCTTATATACTTTTTCAAAGTTTCAAAACTTGTCAAGAAGTCGAGTCACTTCAATTCTCTTTGATGGTTATGTTAGGTTCTCATGATCTTGGTAAATTTTTTGAACCATCTTGGATCTTGATGTTCTCGCAGAATTATTTCATTCATATTATTTCACTAGATGCAAACTCATTCTTGACGGATTTCGATATTTCTTGTTACACTTTTCCTATTCCTCGAGATCGTTATTTGATCATACTGTTGTGATGAAATCATCCCTATGCAAATATATTGTAATAAATTCAGGTTTGGAGTGTATGTCTTATGTGAATGTGAAGAATTACAAAGTTGATTGATTTGAATATTTTCTTTGGCTGAAGAATACATATTTTTTTGGTGCTATGGTGGATAATTAGCTCCTATTTTTTCTTGTGAATATATTCATGACATCAGAAATCCTATTAAGTGTTGGCATGTGCTTGAGTTATTTGTTGAATTAGTTTCCTCTTTTTTATCCATTACTTCATGATTGGTTTCATATGTTCGCTATACTATAATGTTTTTTCTATTCTTTCTATGATTTCGATGCTTGTACAGTTTGTCACCAGTTATACGAAAACAATTTTTCACATTTAGCATGCGAGGAAGTTGGCTCTATTGTTCAAATCATTTTAAGATTTGTTCAATTTGATTTATCTTTGTTAACTACAAATTGAGAATCTAATGCTTTAATTAACTCATCTGATCATGATTTTTTTCTGATCACTGTCATTCAACTTACCATTTTCCCATCAACACATCCAATAAAATTTGTTTTACATTATTTGATATTTATTCTTTAACATCTCACTATTAGGGTACTTCTCAAGTAGTTTAGGCACTTCAGCCTTCATTGATGGATATGTCAAGTCCTCATTGTCTTGACATGTCAGATTAATATGATCAGATCCATTTTCCCTCACAATATTCTCATCCTAACTCTATGCTTCTAATTGAAAATTCATCTTTTTCAATGAATTTGGGGTAATTTTCCAAAGGATTGTTTCAAATTTCATGATCCAATATATGATTTCAGCCTGGAAGCATCTTTCTTATCAATCCATTTTGTTAATAACAAGTTTCGGTCTTTTCTCATGCTTGCTAAGAAGGATGGCACAGATGAAGGTGCATTCACAAAGATCTTTCAAGGTTTCGATGTTTGTAATTTTCAATGAAAAGGTAAGATTGCAAGTTGGATAGAAGTAATAAATATGACACATATTTATTCTGATAAGAAATACCTTCAATTTTTTGTGGAAATTATTCAATATATCATATTTTATGTTATAAATTACTTTATATCAGTTTTAATCGATCATATATTTATGTATGAAAGTTGGGATCAACTATGGTGGCTACATTGGAAATTTCTTAATACATGACCCTAAGCTTCTGGTTGGTTAGGTTAGGATTATGTCTAGATGCATCTTAGTTTCCCTTGCACTCATCCTACACTCACTTTCTGTAGCCTTTCATTTGTTTTATATATTTTATCTAGCCTTTTGATTTTGGTTTTCCTTTTGTGTCTTGTCCCTTCTTAAAGTTTTGTTTAATAAGACTTGACATGAAGGATGTTCCCTTTGGCTCAAAGGCAATGTGGGAGAATAGAAAATGGATTTATGGCACTGCAACATTTGGCTAACCATCAATCCTTCTTCTTTGTCTTGGTTATCCTTTGGTCGATGATGTTCTGACAGAAAATATGATCCTAGTGTGAGGAAAGCTCTGTGTCAAACCATGATATTTGTTTCTACTCTGAAACCCTCATGCTTACACTCGGTTCTTTATGTTCTAGTGTTATCCACACTTATCCAGTCAAGTATAGGAGGAAAATAGGAAAATAAAAACAATAAAAACAATATTAGAGCTCTTATATATGATTCTTTGAAGGAACAACCTCTTCTTCTCTCAGTAATTCAGGATCCCTCTTCCGCCCATGAAATGAGAAATGTTGATGAAAATTCCTATAAAATAAATAAATAAGGGAGAAATAAGAGAAAGGATTCTTGTGTAGGGAGGTGAATAAAGAAACTCCACTTGGGTATTGTCTAGGCTTGCTCAAAATGAAGCAATTTTTGTGTTCTTGAAGTGACTCTATCGGGATAATGTATAGGTCTGCTGGTAGAGGAACAACATTGTAGATGAAAAACTATACTCTTGATATATTAAGCTCATGAACAACATTACCCTTCTCTTGATTCAAAACATTGTGATATATTTTATTTTATGATTGTGTTCAGTTAAGGAAGGATGAAAGAGACTATTTTTATACATAGGTGAGTGGGGAAGCCAAAGTATAAATGATGAATCAATACTTCCTAAATAAATAGACCTTGCACAAATAATTTAACAAGGCTGAGAAGTTGGATTTCTACCAGTGTGTCACCAAGTGTTGTCACCATGATAAACACCCTCCAAGTTTTTTTAATTTTGGATCATACTCTATATCTTGTGATCGATCATTCCATAGTCACTTCTTGGTCAACTGATACTCTATTAAGTATTTGATCTCCTTTATTATATTATAAGTTTCTAAGACACCTACTCACATATGCTCATATCGTAATTAATTCATGAGCAAATTTCTTCATGGAATCTTGAACAGGCCTAGCACAGTCCACCAAGACAGTTAATGTGTAATGTTCAAACTATGTCAATAGTTAATGCACATGTTCAACGACAGTATATCACTTTTGGGATGTGTTTGTACTTCTATTTCTATGAGCTTTTCCCACTTTCGATTTTGTGCACCTTCTCTTTTGTGTGTGTATTTTTAATGCTTTCAACTATTTCTTTTTCTTTATTTAACTGTAATTGGTATCATTTTCATGTTGTCTTCATCGTAGCATGTGTTTCTTTCATTGTCATTGATTATCACCATAATTAGGTATATTCAAACAGGTTAATTTTCACCTTTTTATCGTAATTATTCTCTCTCACACACATTTAATTACATTTTTTCATATTTCTCTTAGTGAGAATGATGTATTAATGGTTTTCATGATTCGAGGCCTAATGTGGTTTAAATGCAAGAAAATCAATGGAATAATGCCATTTTTTAGAAGGATTGCATAATCAGGGCTCGAAGTAGAAAATGAGTGATTGTAGGAGGGTTGACCACCTTCTTAACTCCAAATGTAGCTAATATCTCTTCAAGATTCTCCTCCAACAAATCAAAATCAAACACATCCAATCAAGTGAATGATCAAGGGGAGTTAATCTCCACTTCTCTCAAGTTACAAGGGAAAAAATACCTATGTTTTAGGGAGTTGTTGGTAGATACCCTATAGCATAAATAGGCCAGAGCAAGAGCTCACTAGGATTCAAATTTTGGATGTAGCTAGAGCACTCTTGCATTTTGTATTAGAAATTCTTGACTTTAATTGTTCATGTAAAAGACTCATTATGATATAATATGAGAATTTGTTTTCTTCTCCACTGAGTTAATTCTAGGGAGCTAAGCTTGTGGGTCAGGGCCCAATCAATTGGCCTCAGTATCTCTTTTGTACATGTGTTTTCTATTATTTTCCACTAGTTGATTTCTTTCACTAAATTTTTGGTAGCATATACAACATTAAAAATTATGTGTTAAGCCTCGCTCTCACACCTCTCCATTGGAGCTTGAGGAGGAAGGTCTTCCACCACAAACTAAAGATATTTTTATTTGATGATTTCTTTGAAAAGTTACATAGTTTTATTTTTCTTATTATGGACATGTTGTAGGTTTAGAGGTAGATTTAAGTTTCAATTGCATACGTTGGTTTATTTAAATTCAACTCATCATTTTCACCATTTTTATGAGAAGTTTTACAATGATGAATGCATGAACATATATCTTGATTGCAGGTTTGGATAGAGTGGAAGATAAGGACCCCTTCAACACCTTCATCTTCAATCTTCACCCTTCATCAACCACCTTCCATCCAAGTCACCTACAACCATATTTATTAGGTCACCATTACATCATCGAGAGAAACCTTGTGGGTGCAAGGTAGCCTTTTTGAAGATCTTTGAGCTTGGCCAATGGGTTGGATGCACTTCATCTACTAGGTTACACCTTTCCCCCACTTCTCCTAACCTTGTTATCATCATTTCTGGCCTCAAAATCCTCTCAGCCGGTTTCCTGTAGCTTTTCAGGACATCTTGTAGCACTACAGGAAATCTTGTCGCAGATTCCTGTAGCAATGCCAAACACCCTCTCCTTCAGCACAAAAGCATTCTTCCACCTCACATAAGCCTAGGTAAGCCACCAATAGACCCTTAGCCCTGAATCCTTGGTCCAAGGACCCTCTTAGGCCACTGAAGTGCCTCCCTCTTTTGGTACAAAATAGAGTCATTTTGAAGTGTGATTAGTCCATTACAAGATGCATCATTAAACACAGTAGTTAAGCATAAGTTAGATAGGACTTATTTAATCATTGATTCTACATGTGTTCTCTATATCAGTTTCCTTTTCTGCAATTCAATTTAGTAATCTAGACTATGAATTCCACTTAGTGTAATTTCTTTTTATTGTCTTAGAATAAGTATGAATCTTTCTTTCTTGCAAATAGTTATATGAATCAGTGCGATCTAGAGTAGTTTCTTTCCTAGTGTGACAAAATTCCTCTCTTAGAAGTAACCCTAGTATTAGCACCTCGTTGTAGAACTAAGATGAGGATGGCATGAGCAGAGCTCATTTACTATGCATATAGCACTTTCACCTCCAAGTTTTTAGGAACCTCGAATTCATAAGTGTAAATTTGAGTATCCTTTATGAGTTGCAGCACCCTTGGTGCAATACCAGGGCTCACCGCTTTTTGGAAACGTTATCAAGGTGGTGTCTAAGTATATGTTTCTTTCTGGTTCAACATCATTTTATGCTTTATATTTTAAATTCGGTTCCAAAATATTGAAAAATACAAAAACAAATTCACTTTCATGCCTTGTAGGAGTAGAGACAACCAAGGCAAATTCTTACCAAAAATCCCCACATTCCCACATAGTCGCCCTTAACTTTTATTCAGTGATTGTGAGGTAGAACATCATATAGGTGAACCACTTGAAAAATTTGAAGAGAATATTTGGTAATTAGAGGAACTTGCTTCACCTAAGGAAATCGCTTCACCAATTCAAGCCATGTCTGAATCTAGCGCCCAAGGAGTCTTTACCATTAGAGAAATTGATGGAGAAACTAGAATGAAGAACATCAATCCCTCAGGCCTTCCACATTTCCATGGCCTTGCTTCTAAGGATCCTAACACCTTCATGTTCATTTTTGTTGTTGTCTGCAATAATTATGACTATGTATCAGATGACCAAAAGCTAAAAAAATTCCCCACCCTCAAGGATGTAGCCTTGCGCTGGTTCATGGGTTTGCTTGGGAACAATATCACTACTTGGGCACATATGCAAGAGTCCTTCAACAACAAATATAGAGGCTATTGCAGATCCAAGGAGACAAAATAGAATATATTTAAGATGACTATGGGATCTGATGAATCCCTCAAATATTATGAGGAAATATTCCAACTGAACTATAAAAAGTCCAACTGCACCCTTCATCCTAGATCACTCAAATTGGTACTTCTATGAGGGATCATGGAAGAGGTGACAGAAACCCTTAATATTTTTTCTAGAGGAGATATATACCATCTACCTTATGAGGAAATCAATCCTGTATTTAGAAACCACTCTAGGGTAGCTACGAAGAAAAGGAGAGCTAGCAAAAGCATGACACCTATACTTTTCAAATGGACACAATGCATATTAAGAGGAAGCAAAGAGAGCCTTATCTATATTTTTCACTATATGTATCAGAAAACACCCTTGAAATGAATGTCCACTAAATTTCATAGAGGTTTTCTTAGTCTATGAAGAGAATCATGCCACAGATAAATTTTCCTCCTTACTTGGTCTCAAATTTTTATATCAAGGTGGGGAAGGAGGAATAGAGAAACTCTGTTTCATAAATCAAAGGAGGCCTCAATGGCCTAAGTCATATCAACATGGCATGTAAGGTGCACCTTACTCCTACTACCATGCAAACCAGAATGCACCTATGAAGTATTCGTATAGATCCACTCCTCTGTCATGGAATACACCTCCTACTTGGCATTATACCCCTCCATATCACCCTCTTCCTATAAATCGACCATTTCAGTAGTATGTTACTCAACCACCTCAGTGGAGCAACCCATCATAAGGGTGGATGCCCCAACATAATGAACCACATACTTTACTGTGCCCACCCCAACCTCAACCTCAACTCACCCATTATTCTCCACCTAAGTTTCCTTAGATTCTTGCCTAGCCCAATCCAAACCCAAACAATAAGTACGAACAATAGGTTTACAATGGGGAAAAATCCTATCCAACTTATGTTGTGGAGACACATGAAATTAACCTCGGGTCTAGAAGAGTACTCCCAGAAAAACATCCTCCATATCCGCTTATAGAGGTTGAGGAGGAAAAGGAAGAAAGCAACCCTTAGACCAATCAACTGCCTTTTCTTGAGTGCGTGATCCACCCTAGTCATGACACCCCAGAAGACACTGAACTTCTTGGAGAACTGAAGAACTTGTGTGTGAAAATACCCCTTCTCCATGCCATTAGGGATTTTCCTATTTACAATAGGCTCATCAAATAAATATGCTTTAAAACCCCTAGGAGAAAGAATAAATACACCTCCACCATCAATTTTTTAGGATAGTTGTCTAACTTGATGTTGGGAAGGGTGATCTTCCTAAATTACCTGGACCCTGGAAGTCAAGTAGTATATGTACACATCGATGGTGTAATATTCCCCCACACTTTAGTTGATATTGGGGCTACCATCAATGTGATGAATAAGGAAACCATGCTTAAACTCAACCTCCAAGGAGCCTTGAGAAAGACCACCATCGTATTGCAACTTGCAGATAGATCCACAATAGCTTTGGAAGGAGTTGTTGAGAATGTTATGGTCTCTATTGACTCCTGTAAGTACCCCACATATTTCCTGGTCCTTCATCCAAAAACCAAGTTTAATGGATACCCTCTCATTTTAGGAATACCTTGGCTTGCCACTGTCGATGCTTATATCAATTGTAGGGCCAGAAACATGACTATCAAGAATGGGCCCTTTTCCAAACAGCTAGTATTATATCCTCCTTCCCAACCTTCCATTAACCATGGCCTACCATTATGGTTATAGGATGAAGAAGAAGATGATGAAGTGTACAATACCACACCCTACCCCATTTTTACCATAGATAGTATTCTTAGGGGGGGGAACTTGATGAGGATGATCTCATTTACCACATCCTTCAAAGCCAAACCCCCACAAACATTCCACTCGATGACCTAGAGATAAAATCTAAAAGCCACCCTTGAATTAAGTTGCACTTAGTTGGCACAACTTCTGTAGCCACCAAAGCTGTCGAATTTAGCCCATCTAAATCCCTAAATATTAACTCATCTCTCTCGAACAAAGAAGAAGATAAATTATGCAAGTTCCTTAACAAAAAATTATATTCCTTTTCTTGGGACTACAAGGAAATGAAAGGGGTGCATCCATCAGTGTGCACATATCATATCTATATTAAAGAGGGATGTGTGCTAGCTCCAGAGGAGGATGAACCCAGCCTTAAAATACATAGCAAAGGAGGAACTGCAAAAAAATTTAGATGCAGGACTCATCTACCCCATATCAAATAGTGAGTGGGTGTCTTCTCTGGTTCTACTCCCAAATAAAAAATGGGAAGTGGTGAATCTTTGTTGACTACCAAGAACTAAACAAATCCACTGAGAAGGACCATTTCCCTTTTCCCTTCATTGATCAAGTCCTGGATGGTCTCATAAGAAAGAATTTTTTCTCTTTCCTACATGGATTCAGTGGTTATAACCAAAATCATATCGTCCTTGAGGACCAGGACAAGACCACATTTGCATGTCCCTAGGGTACTTTTTCTTACAAATTCCTTCCCTTTGGCCTGTAAAATTCTCTTGCTACCTTCCAGAGATAAATATTGAGCATTATTTTGAACTAGTGCATGATTTTGTAGATATCTACATGGAAGATTTCACACCTTATGGGTATGATTTTCAGGAGCCTCTTTCCAATCTAGGAAAAGTGTTGAGGAAGTGCATTGAAATGTGTCTCTCCTTAGTCCTAAAAAGTGTGAATTTTTGAAAAGGGCAGGGATAGTCCGAGGCCACTTCATATCACAAGCAAGAATAAAGGTACACCAGAACAAAACCACCATCATAAAAAGGGTGCATATTCCTCAAAAGCAAAGAGATGTTAGAAGTTTTCTAGGTTTGGTTGGTTACTATAGGAGGTTCATTAAGGACTTCATTAAAGTGGCTTCACCATTATTTGTATTTTTGGCCAAGGATTCTGATTTTTTCTAGTCTATTTTGTTTTAGGGGGATTTTGATCTCATCAAGGAAACTAACCATTTCCCCTATACTTCAAGGTCCCAATTGGGCTTTTCCCTTCCACATTCATACAGATTCATTGGATAAAGTTGTGGGAGCAGACTTGGGAAAATTGGAAGATAAATTAACCTATGCAATTTATTTCATTAGCAAGACTCTTTCCAAGGCTCAACTTAACTATACTATCACTAAAAAGAAGCTCTTAGCTATTGTCCATTTCCTAGATAAATTCAGGCACTATATTAATGGATATCATAATTTTGTACATAATGACCATGCAGCAATCAAGTACTTAAGGAATAAACCTGATGTCAATACTAGAATCATTCAATGGTTGTTATTGTTGCAGTTGTTTGATTTGACTATTGTTGGGAGACCAAGAAAGGAAAATGGTGTTGCATATTTATTCTCTAAACTAACTTTATCTATATATGAGGAAGGGATGGTGGATGATCAGCTTCCGGATGAACATCTAGTTTCTATCTTCGCACTCTCTCCTTAGTTTTCTGACATAGCCACCTACCCGATTTCTGAGATTTTTCTTCCAAACCTTTCATCCAAATAAAAGAACAAAATTATAAGAAAAAACACCCCTTTTACTTGGATTTGGGGAAATCTCTTCAAATCTGGTCCAAGATGAAATTCTCAGAAGATGTGTGAGGGAGGAGGAAGTATTTGATATCCTCTTAACATGTCATGATGGTCCCTGTGGGGGTCATTTTGTTGCTAAGAGGAAAACCTTCAAAGCCTTGCAAGCTGGCTATTATTGGCCTACCCTCCACCAGGATGCCAAGATATACACCAGTAGATGTGATCAGTGTTAGAGGATGGGGATACTCTCATCGAGGGATGAAATTCCTTTACAACTGCGGGTGTCTTTAGAGCCATTTTACAAGTGGGGTACGGCATTCATTGGACCCTTTGATCCACCATCCAGGTAGGAGAAGTATATCATAGATTTCATCGATTACTTGACCAATTTGGCTAAAATAAGGGTAATAAAGGTAGAAATATAAGAGAATTTGGCTAATTTTTTGGGAGATAATGTGTTCTAAAAGTTTGTGACAGCAACAAAACTGAATTTGGACCCCCAAGGAGAGCTGGTCTCCTATTGTCGCTCTATCACCATTTCTCTATGTAACCCCAGTTCATTCCACGTAGCCTTTCTCCAATTTCTTGTAATTTTATTTATCAATTTCAGAGAAATTGATAAATAAACACATTCAACAAAATTTGGAAAATTAAAATAAACCTCTCGAGCTTTGTATTCCACCACCAAACCTTAGTTTAAAAGGTCCCAATCAACATAATTTAAACTGGGGCCCAGCGCTAACGACCTTCCCCATCTGACGGTAGAGATTATGTCGCGCGGCTTCAGATGATCCAATGGATATTGCATGGGTTACTTGCATGAACAATAACGCACGATGGTGCACTATGGAAGCGGTTTTGCAACACTACTCAGGGACACATGTCAACTGTTCTATGGAATCGCTCCTTATTTGAACATACCACTTATCTCACGGAAAGTGGTGCGATATGGAAGTCCATTTTCAAAAATCCACCTGCAGTTTTGGAACAGTGGTTGACCCCGGTTTAAGTCGGGTTACGCTATCCTCTGTATTTACTAACTCACGTTTGGCCCCAGTTCAGGATTCACTTAACAATAAAACAAATTTATCTCCTTATTAAGCAGGATTTCCACTATCATTAACCAGAGTTCAATGACCATGATTTTACACAGACCTCGTCTGCAGTTGGGGTTTAATTCAACAAAACTTGTGCGGATAACTCACGAGAAAAAAATAACCAGAGAAATGCGGAATTTATGCAACAACCTTATTCAAAGATTTCACACAAACCAGTGTTCAATCACCTCACAGTTAAACAATTTCCTTCACAATATCTATTTAAGACAATTTGGTAATCACGAGAACTGAAATCTGTTCAACCGGAAGCAATTGTTCAACACATAAATTTTTATTTCCGAAATATCCTCCCCCAATGAGATCTGAGGGTTTACATATATACATAAAAAAATTTCTCTTCGGTTCCTCTACGAGGACTGTTTAGCAAATCAAAAGCCTAATTACAATTATTCAAATAAACTGAGACATAATGAACAATAGTAAACTATAACTCTAACTAATCTAAATGATACAATCGAGTGGAAAGTAATGACACCTAGGCTGTTACAATTCAAATGTGTTCGAACCCTCCTAGCCACAACATGTGGACAAAACCTCCTACATTGCTGGCTAGTGGCTAATGCCCCTGCATCAGACTCTCGAGGGCAATTTTCTTCATGGGCTCCTGTCCATGAGCTCTTCCACTGATCTGCCTATCTTCTACAACATTCTTTCAGTCATCCAAGTGGCATCTTCCTCTAGCTTGTCCTTCCATTTGATTAAGTACTGAAAGTACTCTTGTCCTCTGGTCTTCCTGAACACTCTTTTATCCAATATCTTATTTGGTTGCAATGGTTGTGCTGGAGGTAGCTACTTTTCCCACTCAATCTGTTCCTCGTCTGTTGATCTTTATTCTTCACCATCATCTTCATACTTGTACAGATCTACAACATTAAAAATGGGAGATATTCCAACATTAGGAGGTAATTCAATCTCATAAGCATTGGCAGAAAACTTTCTAAGTATCTTGCATGGCCCAATCTTTTTGAACTTTAGTTTATTATACTGCTTCTTTGGGATTCTCTCCTTTCTCAAGTGTGCCAAAACCAAATCTCCTACTTCAAAATGAACTTCTTTTCTGGTTAAGTATGCTTTTCCCTTGTATTTGGTGCTGCTACCTTGTAATTATTGTTTCACTTGTTCATGTATGGCTTGGATCTCTGAAGCAAATTCTTCACCATCAGCGCTTCTCATCTCTGCCCTTCCTAGATTTCTTTACTCTGAAATTCCCATGGGGTGCATTCCATAGATAATATGTAATGGGCTCTACCCTGTGCTCCTGTTTGGTGAGTCATTATATGCATATTCTTCTTGGGGAAAAATATGATCCCACTGTTGTGGATGCTCTCCTACAAGAATTCTCAACAAATTTCCCAGACTCCTATTCACTACCTCAGTTTTTCCATCAGTCTGAGGATGATAAGCTGAGCTGAAACTCAGTTTGGTACCAAGTTTCTTCCACAGTTTCCTCCAAAAATGGCCCACAAATCTGGTGTCTCTATCTGAAACAATACTCTTGGGCAACCCATGCAACCTAACAACTTCTTTGAAAAAAAATTTAGCAACATGGGTGGCATCGCTAGGTTTATAACATGGAATAAAATGTGACATCTTGGACAATCTGTCCACTACAAAAAAGACTGCATCATTCCCTCTCTGAGTCTTGGGTAGTCCTAGAACAAAATCCATACTCACCATGTCCCAAGGCCTGTCTGGAATAGGCAAGGGAGTGTACAATCCTGCATTCTAGCTCTTTCCTTTGGCATATTGACAGACTTTGCAATTCTTCACAAACTTGTCCACTTCTGTTCTCATCTTAGGCCAATAATAGAAGTGAATCAGCTGCTCATAATTTTTATCAGTACCAAAGTGTCCAGCAAGTCCTCCACTATGCTTCTCCTTAATCAAGTTTTCTCCCATGGAGCATTTTGGTACACACAGTTGGTTTCTTCTGAATAGTAAGTCCTCCCGCAAGAAATAATCCAGCCACTGGCTTCTACCTGTTAGAACAAGATTACAACATTCCTCAAATTCTTGCTTAAGATCAGAATCTATCTTATACAATTCCTTGAGAAAATCAAATCCTACAACTTCAAAATTAGTTTCTTGAACAAGCATGTGCCTCCTACTCAAAGCATCAGCTACTTTAGTTTCTTGGCCACTTATGTGTTTCAAAACAAAGTTGAAACCTTGGAGATACTCAACCCATTTGGCATGCTTATGATTTAATTTGGGCTACTGTACAATGTACTACAAAGCATGATTATCAGAATATAGTACAAATTCTTTGGACATCAAATAATGTCTCCACTTTTTCAATGCCTAAACAATTGCATAGAATTCCTTCTCATAAGAGGAATACTTTCTTCTAGTTTCATTTAGCTTCTCACTGAAATAGGCTACAGGCCTATCATCCTAACTCAACACGGCTCCAATGGCTTCCCCACTGGCATCACACTTCACTTGAAACGGTTTAGTAAAATCAGGCAGAATCAAAACAATCTTTTCAGTTATCTTTTACTTCAAAATTTTAAAGTTTCTCTCTGCTTCAGTAGTCCATTTAAATGGTTGTTTGCTCTTTTTTATTGTCTCAACTATGGGGGAATTTATCTTACTGAAGTTTCTTATGAATTTCTTGTAAAAATTGGCAAGTCCATGGAAAATTCTTACCTCAAAAACATTTCTGGGTGAAGGCCACTCCACAATTTCCTTAACCTTTTCTGGGTCCATCTTCGATCCTTCTGCAGAAACAAAAAAACACAAATACACCAACTCTTCCTTCATGAATGAGAATTTCTTTAAGTTTATCAGCAGTTTCTCTTGGTGCAACTTCTTCAAGACATAATTAAGATGCCTTAAATGTTCTTCTTTGGTTTTGCTGAAAACTAATATATCATCCAGATAAACTATCACAAATTTACCAATGAATTATTTCAATTCTTCATTCATAAGTCTCATAAACGTACTAGGTGCATTTGACAACCCAAAAGGCATAACCATCCATTCATATAGTCCTTCCTTTGTTTTAAAGGCATTTTTCCACTCATCACCCTCTCTTATTCTAATCTGATGATATCCACTCTTTAAAACTATCTTTGAAAAATATTTAGCACCACTCAAACAATCCATTAAATCCTCAACTCTGGGCAAAGGGAATGTGTACCTGATTTTTATCTTATTGATTGCTCTGGAATCAGTACACATCCTCCAACCTCCATCCTTCTTTGGGCTCAAGACTGCTGGTACTGCACATGGACTCAAACTTTCTCTGATCAGTCCCTTGTCCACCAATTCCTGTACTTGTCTCCTGATTTCCTCATTTTCCATGGGAGTCATTCTGTAGGCTGGCTTATTTGGCAGATTTGAGCAAGGGATAAAATCTATCTGATGGTTGATCTTTCTCACAGGTGGCAGCTCATCAGGTAAATCATCCACAACAATGTCACAATAATTGTCTAACATCTCTTGGATTTCTAATGGAAAATTGTAAATCTTTGTAGAAGTAAGAACTACTTTAGGTTTGCAAACTAAAGCAAATCTTACCTCTTCTTCTTCGATCTGCTGTAGATATTCCTTCCCGCTTAGTAATAAGGTTTTTGGATCAATCACTCTGTTGGATGGCTCTCCTTCTTCCATGGGTATCAATGTATGATGTACCCCATCCTTGAAGAACTTGTAAGTGTTCTTCTTGCCATCATGCACTGCTGCTCTGTCAAACTGCCAAGGTCTACCCAGCAGTATATGAAACACATCCATGGGCATTACATCACATAGGACCTTATCTTTGTATTTTCCCATTTGCAGCTCTATCTCACACTGTTCTTTTACAATCAGCTGGTGCCCTTTATGCATCCAGGACACCCTGTAGGGAGTTGGATGCTCCCTTGTCTTTAGCTTCAACTTCTCTATCACCTCAGTGGAAACCAGATTGTCTGTGCTGCCACTATCAATGACTAGCTAGTAGCATTTTCCCTAGACTTTGCATATGCTCCTAAACAAGGTCTTCCTTTGTGCAGGCTCAGTGACCTCTTTGGTTTTCTTCAACAGGACCTTGTTAACCACCAAGCAGTCTCCCCTTTCTGGTAGAATTTATTCTTCAATTACTACCTCTTCTCCAGCCTGGGAAACAACAACATTTCTTGGACCAGCACCCACATTCTCTGGACATTGATAGTGCTTATGTCCCACTTGCTGACATCTATAGCACCTCAATTCTCTACCTTTTCCTCTGTCTCTGCCTCCTCTTCCTTTTCCTCTGTAAGAACCCCTTATGCCCTTTGCATCATCCTCTGTAGATGCATTCTGAGGTGAGCTACTGTTAGCTCCATCCCTGGGTGTAGTAGGCTTTCCTCTACCACCCTGACTTCCCTTTCCACGGAAAGTACCTCTCTTTTTGGCAGACTGATTCCTCAGGAGTTTCTCTTCTGCTTTCAAGGCCATCTGGTAGGCCTCTTCCACTGTCTTAGGAGATAGAAGACCAATCTCATGTTGGATCTCTAGCTTGAAACCATGCACATATCTGGCAGTCTTCTCTGGTGTGTCTTGAAATTTCCTAGCTCTTATGCTTACTCTATATAATTCCTCTATGTATTCTTTTACTGTCAACAACCTCTGTCTCAAGTTTTGCATTTTCCTAAACAATGTCAGCTGATAATCACTAGGCAAGAATTTACCTTTTAACTTAGCCACCATTTTGGTCAAGCTCTTGATAGGCTGCTTGCCAACTCTCCTTCTTTCTGCTTGCACTCCATCCCACCAAAGTGCAGCATGTCCCTTCAGCTTTGTCACTACAAACTTGACCTTTTTATCTTCGCTTATTTCTTCATATTCAAAGCACTTGTTCATTTCATTAATCCAATCCACCAGTTCCTCTAGATTTAGTCCTCCTACAAAACTTGACACTTCAATCCTGGGCTTAACTGCAGACCCCAGAACAGTTCTGAGGAGCCTCATGTCAGGAGGAATCTCAACATTTTCTTCCGCTTATTGTAATTCAAGTTCACTGATGTCTTCAGGATCTCTGGGTTGTCTTCACTCTATGGCGTCCATTCTAGCCTCGAACGTCTGCAAAATTCCCAACACTTCTACATTGGAAATGGGCTCGCCTCTCCTTCTGCCAGCACCTCTACCAACTCGAATTGCCATGTTAATTCTCTACAAAAACAACTTAAAAAAAATAGCTCTAAGAATTTGGACCCCCAAGGAGAGTTGGTCTGCTATTTTCGCTCTGTCACCATTTCTTTGTGTAACCCCAGTTCATTCCACGTAGCCTTTCTCCAATTTCTTGTAATTTTATTTATCAATTTCAGAGAAATTGATAAATAAACACATTCAACAAACTTTGGAAAATTAAATAAACCTCTCGATCTTTGTATTCCACCGCCAAACCTTAGTTTAAAAGGTCCCGATCAACATAATTTAGACTAGGGCCCAGCGCTAACGACCTTCCCCATTTGACGACGGAGAGTACGTTGCACGACTTCAGATGAGCCAATGGATATCGCACGGGTTACTTGCACAAACAATAACGCATGATGGCGCACTGTGGAAGCGGTTTTACAATGCTGCTCAGGGACACGTGTCAACTGTTCTATGGAATCGCTCCCAATTCGAAAATACCACTTATCTCATGGAAAGCAATGTGATATGGCAGTCCAATTTCACAAATCCACCCGCGGTTTTGGAACAGTGGTTGACCCCGGTTTAAGTCGGGTTACGCTATCCTCTGTATTCACTAACTCAGGTCTGGCCCCAGTTCAGGATTCACTTAACAATAAAACAAAGTTATCTCTTTATTAAAAGGGATTTCCACTATCATTAACCAGAGTTCAACGACCATGATCTTACATGGACCTCGTCTACAGTTGGGGTTTAATTCAACATAACTTGTGCAGATAACTCATGAGAAAACAATAACCAGAGAAATGCAGAATTTATGCAACAACCTTATTCAACGATTTCACATAGACCAGTGTTCAATTGCCTCACAGTTAAACAATTTCCTTCACAATATCTATTTAAGACAATTTGGTAATCATGAGAACTAAAATCTGTTCAACCGGAAGAAATTGTTCAACACACAATTTTTTATTTCTGAAATCTCCTCCCCGAATGAGATCCGGGGGTTTACATATATACATAAACATTTGTCTCTTCGGTTCCTCTACGAGGAACATTTAGCAAATCAAAATCCTAATTTCAATTATTCAAATAATTGGAACATGACAGATGGGCTAAACTATTTGACTTCTACTAACTCTAACTGATCTAAATGAAACAATCAGCTGAGGTATTGACACCTAGCTGTTACAATTCAATGATTTTTAACCCTCCTAGCCACAACATGTGGACAAATCCTCCTACATTTCTGGCTAGTGTCTAATGCCCCTACATTAGTTTGGATACTCGAGAGAGGTAGTCACCGATAAGGGACTCAATTCACATCTCATATCATTGAGAACCTCGTGAGGTAACAAAAAATAAAGCACAAGACATCCACTCCCTATGATCCTTAAGAAAATGGGAAGGTGGAGGTGAAAAATAGAGCCTTGGAGAACATCCTCACAAAATTTGTAAGTAGTAGTAGGAAATATTGGGCAAACAGACAAATTGGTGGAGGAAACTTGGGCTTACAATACCACCTAGAAGACAACTATCAGGTTTACTCCATAGGATCTAGTTTATGGGAAGAAATATCATTTTCCATTGAGTTTGAGTATAACACCCTTAGAATGGAATCTGAGTTGGACTTGGACATCATAAAAGCACAACAAGAAATGTTTCTTGAGCTGAATGGTTTAGATTAATTTAGAATGTGGGCCCTCCTTCACACAGGAAGTAATCTAGCTACAATGGAAACTTTGGCATGACAAGAACATAAAAGAGAAGACATTTCAAGAAGTAGATTGGGATTTTCTCTATGGCTCCAGATTCAAGGACTTCAAGGGAAATTTAATGACCATATGGCTAGGACCTTATTAAGTGAATTGGTATTGTAAGTGCCAAATCTATATAAGAAGTATAGATAGAAGGCATAGGCAGTGAATTAGAAGTTGATGAAATGCATTTGGATGTAATACTCTTTTGAGTCAGATTTTTTGTTTTGGTTTAGAGGAAAGGCTCCTGTAGCTATGTGCATGAAGACCTTATGAAGTCTACAGTTGTCTGCGTAGGGTGAAAGTAAATGTATTAGAAAGATCTAGCTATTAATGAAATAATTGTTGAGAAGATCTAAATTGCATTGATGTGTTTGATTTTTACTTACTGTTTATGAATGTCTATGTTGAATAAGGGTTTTGATCTGTAACTGAATAGTGCAGTTTTTTTTATGGTTATTTACTTTGTTTAATGCATGACTAAGTAAGATCGTGCAATCTGTAGTAAGTTCAACAAATGTTTTTAACAACGCCTATAGTATTGATAGATCTCATCTGCGAAGAGCTTTTAAGAAGGAAAATCCATAAAGCCACAATACTCTATCCCTCTAGATGCAGAAACCTAGTTCTAGAATCCCCCTATATTTCCTTGGATGAGACTTGCATCTTTGCAACTAGATCATTACCGAAAGGGCCAGTAATATTGGGCTTTTTTGGACTGCGCAGTCACTTTGAACCTAGGTCTAGGCCCCAACAAGCCAAAAAATGGCTCTTTTGTCGAGACTGAGATCTAACTGAGGGATAGCTAGATGTGGAATCTATCTAAGAAAGAGATCAAATATTGGGTAAGTCTGAAAGAACGTGACATTGTTGTGCAAGAAAATAGAAACATGTGCATATCTACATAACACTGGTTACAGAAGTATATCTATATAGACAAGTCTGACTTCTTTTTTGGGTCATTTTCTAATGAGTTGTACGAGTGGATTTGAAGATTAGTTTTTCATATGGGTTGGTTCAATAATAAGCTAACTTCGTGGACCCCAGATATGATTGAGAAGCTAAAAAATATTGATAACAATATTGTGAGAGCTTTTTATTATTGGATAGACAGTATCCTTGGAGGGTTTATCACTGAGTTCGTGATCGGTACTTTTGTGTCTTATAGTGAAGCAGAGCATAAGTTCTTCAAAGGCCTAAGAGGTAAGTACCATAGTTCACTAAATTTCTGGATTAGAATGCTACTTTTGAAAAGGGTGTACTATGGATGTGCTCAAATTAATGTGTGACGAAGGAGAACCTAGTGCTATGTGAAGTGGAAAAAGTTCTAGGACCAGCTAGGGAACGCTTGTTGAAGGGGAATATAGTTTTTTGTTTGGGTCCACAAAAAGTGTTGGGTGTGGAGCCTGATTATCTTTTTTACTTTGTATCACAACATTGGACCCCTGTACCTTAAAAGGGGCAGCAACGCCGCCCGTAATTAATCACTACTATGGGGGGTCCAGGGGGGGGCGACAGCACTTTTCGGAGCTCCCCCCTGGTGGGGGTTTTCAGGGGCAGCGCCCCTGAAGCTAAAAACAGATGTAAAATTGCCTTGTAAAAGTATAGTAATTTCTAGTCAATATGGGCCATTCATTAGGAAAATGATCTGACGGTAGAAGTTATGTTTAGATTAGGGTTTTTTTCCCTAGAAGGAAACCCCCTTGTATATATGAGGGTATTGTATTGTGGCTGTGTATTGTATGTGTATTCTCAGAATGAGAAACAGAGAGGAAGACTGTGAGAGAGAACAGAGGATATTACAACGGATATGCTGTAGGTTTTGTCTCTTCATTTTGCTGGATAATATAAAGGAAGGACTGGCTGTTCGGGGTGGATGTAGCCCAAAATGGGTGAACCACGTATATCTGTGTCTCTCTGGTTTTATGTGTTTTGTGTGCTTGTATTTTCTGCATATTTTATATGTTGCATTTCTCTGTAATATTTAATTTTCTAACAACTGGTATCAAATCCGAAGGTATATTTGGCTAATAAACTCACAGGAAAGAAGCGTTCCTGGTTCGAGTGGGAGAAATGGCGGACGATGGTAAGTTTAGGGTCGAGAAATTTAACGGCCAAAACTTCCCGATGTGGAAGATGCAGATGGAAGATTATCTGTATCAGAAAGATCTATACCTACCATTGAGTGGAAAAACAAAGAAGCCGGCAGCCATGACAGATGCGGAATGGAACATTCTCAATAGAAAGGCACTCGGAACAGTATGGTTGTGTCTTGCGGCATCAGTCGCCTTCAATATTTCGAAGGAAACAACAACAAAGGGTTTGGTGCAGATGTTGGCGAAACTATATGAAAAACCCTCAGCCTCAAACAAGGTATTTCTTATGAAACGACTATTTAATATGAAGATGTCAGAAGGTGGATCTGTTGCAGACCATTTAAATGATTTTAATACAGTTACCAGTCAGTTAAGTTCTATAGGGGTAAAATTTGATGATGAATTTAGAGCTCTATTATTCTTGTGCTCATTGCCAGAGATTTGGAATGGTTTATTAATGGCCATTAGTAACTCTATCTCTGGATCTAGTACTTTAAAGTTTGATGATGTTGTTGGTGCTATCCTTAGCGAGGAAATGCGACGGAAAAGCTCCGGTGAGACATCAGGTAATGATTTGAGTGCAGAGTCTAGGGGACGAAGAATGGAAAGAGGAAAGAGCTCTGGATATCGCATTAAATCAAGGAAAGGCATATCCAAGTCTAGATCTGGGATAGTGTGCTGGAATTGTGGAAAGAAAGGACACCTAAATAAAGATTGTAGATCTCGGAAGGGAAAAGAAGGAGACACACAGCAAGAAAACAATCATGAAGCAAATGTGATAGGTGATGTGTTACAAGATGCTTTGATTCTTTCTTTTGAAAATGTTACTAATTCTTGGGTTGTAGACTCAGGGGCTTCATTCCATGCCACACCTGATAAGAAATTTTTTCATGACTATGTTCAAGGAGATTTTGGACAAGTTCGTTTGGGTGATGATAAACCCTGTAAAATTGTTGGAATGGGTAAAGTTCTTGTAAAACAACAGAATGGAAACCAATGGCTACTAAAGGAGGTAAGGCATGTTCCAAATCTGAAGAAAAATTTGATTTCAACAGGGCAGTTAGGCAATGAAGTTTGTGTGACAACTTTCACAGATAAAACTTGGAAGGTCACCAAGGGAGCCCTGGTAATAGAAAAAGGCGAAAAGGTTGGTACATTATATTTATGCAATGGTATTTCTAACTCTGTTAATGCTTTAACTTCCAAAGGAGCAGATGCAGCATTATGGCATCATAGGCTCGGACACATGAGTGAGAAGGGGATGAAAATTCTTCACTCAAGAAATTTGCTGCTAGGTTTAAAGAATGCTAATTTGGATTTTTGTGAGAATTGAATTTATGGAAAACAAAAGAGAGTCAGATTTCTGAGAGTTGGGAAAGAAAAGAAGAGCGAAAAATTGGAGCTTGTGCATACAGATGTATGGGGACTTGCTCAGGTATCATATCTCGGTGGCTCTCGTTATTATGTTACTTTTATTGATGATGCAACTAGAAAAACATGGATTTATTGTATTAAGAATAAATCTGATGTATTTGATACTTTCAAGAAATGGAAAGCTTTGGTTGAGATTGAGATAGGAAAGAAGTTGAAGCGTCTCAGATCAGAGAATGGAGGTGAATATTGCAGCAAAGAGTTTGATAGGTACTGTTCAAAGCATGGAATTCGTAGAGAGAAGATAGTTCCAAGAACACCACAAGAAAATGGTGTGTCAGAAAGGATGAACAGAACAATCATGGAACGTGCAAGGTGAATGAGATTGCATGTAGGATTGCCTTTACAAAGTTGGGCAGATGTTGTAGATATTGTTGTTTATCTAATAAATAGAGGGCCTTCAATTTCCTTGGATGGTGGTATTCCAGAGGAAGCATGGAGAGGCAAAAAGGTAAACTACTCTTTTTTAAAGCCTTTTGGTTGTGAGGCCTTTTTCCATATTAATAAAGAAAACAGAACAAAGCTTGAGGCAAAATCAAAGAAATGTACCTTTATTGGATATGGTGCTAATGATTTTGGTTATCGTTTATATGATTATGAAAATCACAAAATCATTAGGAGCAAAGATGTAATATTCAATGAAAATGTCTTGTATAAGAATCAATTGCAGGAAAAGAAACAGGAAAAAGAAAGCAAGGAATACGCGGTTCTTGATGAGATATTTGAAAAAGTAAAGGTGCCTGAAAATAATAATAATCAACAACCACGGTAGCAGCAACCACCACAATAGCAACAGGCACCTCAAACACCTGAAATTGGTGTTAGAAGATCTCCCAGGATAAGTAGACCCCCTGAACGATACTCTCCTTCATTATATTATTTATTGTTGACTGATTCTGGTGAACCTGAATGTTATGAAGAAGCAATGAAGTTGAAAGTAGGAAGAAGTGGGAGCTAGCCATGGAAGAAGAGATGGACTCCTTAATGCATAACCAGACTTGGGACTTAGTCAGGTTGCCTGCAGGTAAAACTACATTGCAGAATAAATGGGTTTACAGGCTGAAGGAAGAAGATGGAGGAAAAAAGAGGTACAAAGCTAGACTTGTGGTGAAGGGGTTTGCACAAAAGAAAGGTATTGATTTTGATGAAATATTTTCTCCTGTTGTTAAGATGAATTCAATCATAACTATCTTAAGTCTTGTAGCAGCGGAAGATTTACATCTTGAACAGTTAGATGTAAAGACAACATTTCTCCATGGAGATTTGGAGGAAGAGATATACATGCAACAACCAGAAGGATATGAGGTAAAATGGAAAGAAAAATTGGTGTGCAGGTTAAAGAAGAGCTTGTATGGCTTAAAACAGGCTCCAAGGAAGTGGTATCTAAAATTTGACAAGTTTATGTCTGAACAAGGTTATACTAGATGTCACTCTGATCATTGTGTTTATCTGAAAAAGCAAAATGATGGCAGCTATATTATATTGTTATTGTATGTAGATGACATGCTTGTTATAGGGTCTAACATGCAGGAAATAAATGTGCTCAAAAGAAAATTGGCAAATTCATTTGCAATGAAGGATTTGGGAGCTGCAAAACAAATCCTTGGTATGAGGATAACTTGAGACAGGAAAATTCACAAATTAACATTGTCTCAGAATGAGTACATAGAGAAGGTGTTGAAAATATTTAATATGCGGAATGCAAAACCAGTTAGTACACCTTTTGCTAGCCATTTCAAACTTAGTAAGGAGATGTGCCCAAAGACCCAAGAAGACATGGATTATATGTCTAAAGTTCCATATGCATCAGCAGTTGGAAGCTTAATGTATGCAATGGTCTGCACAAGGCCTAATATTGCACATGCAGTGGGAGTTGTAAGCAGGTACATGAACAATCCAGGAAAAGAACATTGGATGGTAGTAAAATGGATTCTCAAATATTTTATAGGTACCACAATTCAAGAATTATGCTTTGGTGGTAAAAACATTGCTCTACAGGGATATGTTGATGCAGATATGGCAGGTGATAGAGATAAAAGGAGGAGCACTACAGGATATGTATTTACTGTAGGTGGAATAGCTGTCAGTTGGGTTTCAAAAATCCAAAGTGTTGTTGCACTTTCAACAACATAAGTAGAGTATGTTGCTGCTACAGAAGCTAGTAAAGAAATGATTTGGTTACAAAGGTTTATGGATGAATTGGGTAAGAAGCATGATATGGGCACACTATACAGTGATAGCCAAAGTGCTATCCATATTGCAAAGAACTCAGCATTTCATTCCAGGACTAAACACATACATCTCAAGTACCATTTCATATCGTCAGTATTGGAAGATGGAGAGTTGAAGCTGGAAAAGATACACACTATCCAAAATCCTGCAGATATGCTAACAAAAGTTGTAACTGGGGAGAAACTGAGAACATGCTCAGTTTCAATTGGTATTCAAGGATGACGATGAAGATGAGAAATAGCCAGGCCCAAAGAGGAGTCATTTTCTAGCAAATGAAGCAGCGGTGGAGTTGCTACAATCAGTCTCCAAGTGGGAGATTGTTGGGTGTGGTGCCTGATTATCTTGTTTACTTTGTATCACAACATTGGACCCCTGTACCTTAAAAGGGGTGGCAATGCCTCCCGTAATTAATCGCTGCCGCCCCCACCCCTTGGCGAGGGTTTTTGGGGGCAGCGCCCCCGAAGCTAAAAACAGATGTAAAATTGCCTTGTAAAAGTATAGTAATTTCTAGTCAATCTGGGCCGTTCATTAGGAAAATGATATGATGGTAGAAGTTATGTTTAGATTAGGGTTTTTTGCCCTAGAAGGCAACCCCCTTGTATATATGAGGGTATTGTATTGTGGCTGTGTATTGTATGTGTATTCTCAGAACGAGAAATAGAGAGGAAGACTGTGAGAGAGAACAGAGGATATTACAGCGGATATGCTGTAGTTTTTTTCTCTTCATTTTGCTGGATAATATAAAGGAAGGACTGGTTGTTCGGAGTGGACATAGCCCAAACTGGGTGAACCACGTATATCTGTGTCTCTCTAGTTTTATGTGTTTTGTGTGCTTGTATTTTTCGCATATTTTATGTGTTGCATTGCTTTGTAATATTTAATTTTATAACAGAAAGAGAAAGAAACCCCATTAACCCAAGAAATTTGAGATCTGAGAGTCAGTAGAGCACTTCGGAGATCCCCTAGCCTTCAACCCCCAACATCACATAATTCCATTTTGTTCCTCCACCTCCACTTTCTCCATTCACCATGGCCCAACCCCCAAAGATGTATGTGTTCAAGGGAACAGATGATATTGAACAATTCTGGTTTATCATAGAAGTGATATTGTAGTGTCCCTTATTAGTGAGATAGCTTTGATGACACTTAGAGATGGTGATTTTGATATAAGATTATGTATGAAAGACTTATGTACATGCTTATATGCTATGACCTGGTTTGGGTCACTTGGTTGTTGTGTGCTTACGATAATATCTATGGTTGTGTGCACAAGGATTGATTTTGGTTAAGAGAATATTAGCGATGTTTTCTCATTTGGTATCCTATTTTGGACATAGGTGTACAATGTGAATGGTGATTTAGAATTGAGACACAGATCCATGGACAATCATAGTTATGTGGAACATATGGTTAATTATGATTTATGGATGATACATGATTTGTATGATTATATGTGCATAATCTCGTACTAAGCATGATGTGGCAGGGGAATTGGTCATTGCCAACAAGGATGCTCAAGTTATGAATGACTGCAGAAGTCATTTCTCCAAAACCAAAATGACTGTGGAAGTCATGCACAATATTTGGTAAAATTTGAATAAGTTAATTATGAAATTCATTTGATTTATTTGATCAATGAGATTGTGATGTGTGCAGGTCTTGGAAGAAGACCTTACCAACGAACCATCAGATGGGTAAAATCTCACAATCAGTACCTTAAGGTGAAACGCGGAGTTTCAAAGCAGAATAGATGAGAATCCATGGAAATTAGGGCACGGAGTCCTAAATCCATGAAATATAAAGATGTGGAGTCTTGGATATATGATAAAAGGATTAGGACGCGGAGTCCTAAATCCATGAAATATAAAGACGCGGAGTCTTGAATCTATAATGAAATATTTGGGGCGTGGAGTCCTGAATATTTAAAAAGATCAAGGTGTGGAATCTTGGATCTTTAGAGTAGATCAGGGCGCGGAGTCCTCAATCTACTAAGGCATGGAGATGCATACAATAGGGGTGTGGAATCCCTATTTTCCGGAAGAAAAATACCACTCATGGGAAACTCGTAGATGAATTTCCTTAATAATCTAATTCCTAACAATTTTGGAGTGACTTTCTAAAAATAGAAAGTCATGTCTACCATTTCAAGTATGACTTTCCAAAAATAGTAAATCACCTCCAATCAATGGGTAAACAAGTATACTTGAAGAAAAATCACTTAAATTATGATTAATCAATTATAATAGTTCAATCTCGACTTAATCCTCAATATTATTAATATTATTAATATTATTATTATCTTTTATGAGACTATGATATTATTATTAAAAGAAAATTATATCTCCTCAATCACTTCACACCTCTCTCCTTCATGACTCTCATGGCTCTATGTAACTCTCTCTATTTTAAATATTACATTACACTCTCTTTTGTGCACTCATCAAGGAATGACATATTCCCCTTACACTCATTAAATATATGTCATAAAATATTCTTACACTCATTAAATATGTGTCATAAAATATTCCTCTTACACTCACTTTAATGCATATGTTACACTCTCCTTAAATAAGGCATGCATACCTCTCCTTAATGGCATAAGTTACACTCCTATAAAAGGAATACAATGCATGCATATTACTCCTCCTTTATGACAAGAATTTGTTGTTCATCCTATATATGAGTCTCATGTATTCTCATTTGAGAGGGGGAGGTAATGCCAAGAGTGGAAGAGACTTGAGGAATATTGTGAGAGGGAAAGATATGGAGAGTATCCAATTACTTCCAAAACAAAAATATGAATTTCTTACTAATCTACTAGGTATCTATTGAGGTTGAACATGAGTGGTATTTAGAGGAAGTGAAAACTATCTTCCTTAGTTTTCCTTGCATCTCTCTCTCTATTGCTGTATTTTGGGTACTGTTTGTGAGCTTTTACAGCTCGGGGGTTCCAGGGGGAGGAGTTCTCCCTGGATATGGTTGGGTGGAAAACTGGATGGTTCAAATGAGTTGGTTAAGGGATCGAAGGTGGATCATATTCTCAATGATTGGAGCTGAATATCTCTTCAGGTATAATTTCCATTGTCCTAAAATTATAGTATAGCTTTAGCATAAAATAAAAAGTAGACATTTAAATTGTTGTAAGAATCTAATTTTGGTTTAGGCTTATGTTATCTAAAATATTGTTGATTAGTTAAAAATGAAGACTAGATCAATCTATATGTATGGATGTTTAGATCTCAATATTGGAGTTATTATTGGTATAGTTTATGGTACTAATCTTGGTATTGTAGAATTTGAGAAAGGAAAGCCAAATATTGTTGAAGGTAATTTCAATAAATAAATTCCAAAGGACTTGGGTAAGTATTTCACGATTTATGGTTCTGTTTCAAGTAATTAATAGATGCATGTTTTATAAAAGGTTTTAGGATAGTTTGCAAAAGTGTTTGACAAAATTTGTGAATGAGTAATGTTATAAATTTATTTATGCACAAATAAGTGCTAACTTGCAGAAGTAAGAAAATGGACATGTACCTAAAATATGCTTGGAGGAATTACAGAAGCAACCCTTAAAAGAAAATGCAAAAATAATGGCAATTGAAGTATAGTTTGGAAGATCAAATGCTTGAGGTAAGTTGGAGATAAATTTTAGTTATGGCTTATGTTTCATATTCTTCAATGTTTTGTTATTCAAGTTGTTGTAATAGTAATAACAGAATTTTGATAGAAAGCCTTAATGGCTGTAGCATTCAGGGCTTCCATGTGTTTGTTAAATTGTAGCAATTGGTGCAAAAAGCTTGTCACTCATGTCAAATGAATTAGCTTGTGGGTGGTAAAATGTTTCAAGAACTCATATGGTGGATTTAGAAATGTGTGATTTCAATGAGCATATATTAGTAGCATGACTCTGGGTTGTTTTTCCTCATGTAGAGGTGTGGCTGTAAGTTTTCATTCCATATGTTTGAAAAAAGTCATAAATGAAACATTTAGGCTATAAATTTTGTTGTTTTAAAGAATCGCATTTCTGGGTGTCCCTGTTGCGATTCAGCTCCACTTCAGGGGGTATCTATACCAATAGGCCATTTCACCCCTCGTTTGATTCCAAAAATCAAGGTTTCGGACATCAATTCCCAAATCTGCTCTGTTTTAGAGATTTGCTGTTACATGTAGAACCGCCTGCTGTTTGTCTTGTTGTTTGGTTCTTTTTATATTGGAACTGCCTGATAATTTATAGTGATGAATCTGATTTAGGCTAACCACTTGGAAATTGTTTTTAAAGTATGAATGGTTAATAATTTGAAAATTTAAATAACCATATGGCCACTTGTTTTATGATTGCCAACTATTTGTCAAAATTCCTCAATGGCTGTACCTTACAACATTGTGAGCTATGTTTGAAATTTCTAAATATTTATATTCATTGGTATAGATTTAACAATGAATATGGCTAATAGTCTACTAATATCTTAAGTTCAATTATTTGCACTACTTACAAAAAAGAAGAAGAAGTCATGCAACTTTGGATTCATGTTAGCTAATTATTGTGAAAACACCTTAAAGAGATAATGGTTGTAAGTGTTTGACGAAATGCCTCAATGGCTGTAAATTTCATGCTTGTAAATTGGTTTTCATAATGTTCAATGGTTGCATCTAATTACGTTTATGAACCGTCCATAAAATAAAAGGCTTAAGTTAGTTTAAGATTTGCAATCAAGGTATTTCTAGTATAATAACTCATTGAGTTAAAGGGTCTTGCTGAAAATTCAAAATTGCAGTAAGTAATTTGTTGCAATATGAGCTCACATATGAATTCCTAATTATGGGATGCCAGCCCTATATAATTTAAATTATCCTTTTAAGAAAATAATTCATAAGCATGTCCTTTAGTGACTCATGAAATAAAATAAAAAAATATATATCGCATTATGATTTAATATAATATTTCTCTATAGTAATTATGGTAGGTAAGGTGGGACCTTACAGATATGGAGTTCGCAGAATGTTACATATGAAAACATGAAGAAATCACAGTTGGTTACCACGTTGCAAGATAGAGCATTGCCTTGGTAAATTAAATATGTTATGACGAATGCAAACTCTTCTTTGGTTGAGACAAATACCGCGCTGAATGTTCAATTCAAGAAACCAAGTTCATAGTCCCAGTGTATCATGGAGATCAAGGAGAATAAGCAGCTAGCTAATGGGACTGTATGGGAGGTAGATCAATGATTTAAGATGTTGTTGAGAGAAAATATCTTTAATATCCCAGATGATCAATATAGATAATGGTTTATTGATGCTTTTTTTCCTCATCTCTGATTGTCATTGTCACAACAGAAGTTTTTCACTCAAGCTGAAGCATTGGAAATTGCAATGAAGCTAGAGGCTTCGTCAATAGTTGATATAAGCATAGGGGTGCAATAGATTCAAACTCAGTTGGAAACCTTGCATATGGAGCTTCGGGATCTAAAAAATAGAAAGAAGGTTCGCTTTGATATAAGGTCAGAGGTCTGGTGTATTAAGTGTAAAGTAGAGGGTCACTATAAAGAGCAGTGCCCTATTTATAGAGAATATTTGAATGGTTGGCTGCCAAGTACATTGAATCCTAGATTGATCATAGGGACAAGTGTATGAATCCATGTATGGTGTAGCTTATGCGAAGTTGTAGGCCAACATTCACCGAAGCAATTTTTCTAAAAATTTTGCATTTTGGTGGGACATGATGGCCAACATTGTAAGAGCTATGATATGATGATGCAGAACAGTCCTGGTGCATATCAAATGCAGGTAGAAGGCCACAAATATTTAGGTTCTTCGACTGCACAATGAGGTTTTCCTGGCCGAGGTGTGGCCGACAAGGAGGTGCAGGTCATGGACGTGGCCAAATGATATGTTACAACTGCAGACAAGCTGGAAATTTTGACAAGGATTGTCAAAACCCTACTGTAGCTTCCTATAAGTATTGTCAAGAATTTAGTCATGAAATCAATGATTTTCCAATTTTTTTTTGATAAAATGGAGGAGAAGCGTAACCAATAGTCGGCTTAGAATATACAAGTGATGAGGTTTGAACCACACCAGGCATATCCAAGTGTTAACGTAGTAACGCGCAGTGGTGTGAATACTAGAGGAGACCGCGTAGAAGGAAAAATGCCTATGACGGAGACCTGGGTAAGGGAAGATGAATATCAAAATGTTGGATTTAATGTGTAGCATGAGAAAGAAAAATTTACATAAGAAAGGAAGAAATTTATGACCCCTAAAGCTTCGCCATCTATTGTGCAGAGACTGTTGTTTCCATTGGAGAACATGCTTAATGAGAAGGACAAAGTAAAGGAAGTTGATCGATCTATCTTGGCATCCTTCTTGTAGACGTGTGTGAAATTTCTAAGGTACCAGAGGGTTGTAGAAGGGTTGCAGGAGTTGATAGATAACTATGGTGGCAAAGAAAGGTTGTATATGAAACAACGTGTAGTAAAAAAAGTAGACAAGAAGAAGAAGATAACCGGCCAAGAGATATGGTTGATTGCACAGATCAGAGATTATGAGATGGGTCAAGTCATTCTAGATCTAGGATCATATGCCAAAGTTCTGCCAAAGCAGACATGGGAGCGGATGGGAAGGCCTAAGATGCAATGATCACCAATTCAGCTGAGGATGGAAAATCAGAAAAATATCATTCCTATGGGGCAATTGCAGGGGATTATCTTAGATATTGATGGAGCTAGTGTTTTGGTCGACTTATAAGTAATTTATATCATTGATGAGAGTAATCCATATCCTGGGTTGTTGGGCTTTGATTGGGCTTACGACATGGATGCTATAATCAACCTAAAGAAGAGGTAGATGATCTTTGAAAATAATGGTACCTGAGTTGTTGTGCCATTAGATCCTTCCAAAGCTGTGTTCTATAAAGAGCCTATCCAACATGTGTATGGGGATCCTGAGATTGATAAGATATATAAGCTTACTACGTAGGCTGAAGACTGGATCAATCCCGCCATGGATGGTAGAATTTTTTGGTAGTGCAATAGTTCATGCGTTTCATATTTTGATGAAGAGTTGGAGCATTGTCAAAATCGTTTGCATGAAGTAACCACTAAGCGTTGTAACATGGTTACCAGATATTTACACTGTGTTAAATCGGAAGTGTGTGACTTGTATTTTTATGATGGAATGGGGAATGTTGTCTTATTTGTGGAGGAATTTGAGAAAAAGGTACCTGAGGACCAGAGATATGAAGCTTTGGACTTTGCACTAAGGTCTACCCTGGCCCGATGGTGGGGAACGCACAAGGAAAGATTTGAAGGATGGAAGGAGTTTTGCAAGATAATAAGGTTGATATTTAGTCAGGTTGATACAAATATTGTAGAAAAGTATGATGTCCAAAAATATATTTGTGAGCACTTCTCTCATTGGACTACAACTTGCGGCGTTGAACTTCAAGTAGAATGGTTACACATGTTGTTTCATTCTTTGGATACGATACCTCATCAATGGTATATTCAAACAGATTTGCACCATGGAACTCAGGATTGAGATGAGATGATAGATGGGTTCTTATTAACTTATAAATTTTTGATGGTTAGGAGTGTATTAATGATTCCCTTCAAGACGTTAAGTCGAGATTATTCCACATTACTAAGGATTCGAGGACTTTGCTACACCCGGACTGGGTTGCGTAGTTGGCACAAGATCGTGAATGTTACAATTTTACCATAGAGGAAGTCGAGGAGGATCAACATGACATTCATATCCATGAGTATAAAGGACACTGCATGGTTATGATGTAGTAAAAATGGTCAGCATGGAACAGGTCAACATAGGCTCATAGGCAGAGCCAGATTTTTCCAAGATAGGGGACTATCGGGATGATGACACAATAAGAAAGGTCACTAAATTGTTTCATGAATACTAGGACTTGTTCCCAATAGAATTATTGGAATGAAAAGGCATTGTGTGTGATATAGGATTAATTCACATCACTTTGAATCCTAATGCAAAACTGGGTAAGCAGGACCCATATTGGCTAAACCCAAATTACAAGGACAAAGTCAGGGAAGAACACGACAAAATGCTTACCACTGGCATCATTGAACCAGTAGAGGAGTCTGAGTTCGTTTTCCCTATGGTGGTACAGGAGAAGAAGACTAAAGGAGAGATAAGGCTATGTGTTGATCTTCACAATCTAGACAATGCATTTTTCCATGATCCATTTGCCACTCCATTCACCGATGACGTTTTAGAGAATTTTAGTGGGTAGGAAGCCTACTCACTTACGGATGGATTCTCTAGGTATCATCAAATTAGGATTGTGCTGGAAGACAGGAGCAAGACCACCTTTTCTACTAAGTGGGGGTCCTTTTAGTACATTTTCATGCCATTTGGGTTGAAGAACACACCAGCTATATTTTCCAGGGTTGTTTTTGTAGCTTTCAAAGAATATATCCAAAAATATCTGGAAGTATATTTCGATGACTTGACAATCTTTGGCTTGTTAAACAAGCATGTCTCTAGTCTGTGCTTGATGTTGGATACTTGCAGGAAACATCAGATCTTCTTAAACCCAAATAAGTGCATTTTTTTTGTACCATATGTTATTTTCTTGGGACACATTGTGTGAAAATAGGGATTGATGGTAGACCATGTGAAGATTTTCATTATTATCAATTTGGAACCCCAAAAAAATGTAAAACATCTTCGCATGACGCTCAGACATATAGGATATTACATGAAGTTGATTCAGGTGTATGCACATATTACTACAACCATGGAGAATTTATTAAAGAAGGATGCCAATTTCTGCTAGGATGATGATTGTCAACAGAGCTTTGATATTTTAAAGGAAAAAATGGTGATTGTGCATATTCTTTTCTTCCTCGATTGGAAGAAGTTATTTCATGTACATGTTGGTGCATCCTGCATAGCCATAGGAGCTATGTTAGCGCAACCCAGAGAAGGAGATATTGATCACCCTGTAGCCTTTGCAAGCAAGAAGTTGTCTAAAGCAGATAGGAACTACTCCACCACAGAGTGCGAAGGGTTGGCAATGGTATATGCGCTACAAAAATACAGGCACTATCTATTTGGGGTACACTTCAAAATGTTCACAAATCATTTTTCTTTGAAGTACCTGGTAAAAAATCCTATGTTGGGTGGGAATATTTTCTAATGGTTACTGTTGTTCCAAGAATGTGATTTCGAGGTAATTGTCAAGCCAGGTCATTTGAATGCTAGACCAGACCATCTGTCCAGAATTGAGATAGGGAAGGAACCAAAAAATATTGAGGAAGGATGACTTGATGCAAAGTTGTTTGCTACCAAGTTTGTAAATGATGATTTCCTGGATATCATTCAATTTCTCTCAATGGGAATCGCAACTGGGGAATACACTATGCAACAAAAGAAAGAGTTGGTCGTAAGGGCCACAGATTTTACTTTGATTGTAGGACACTAGTATAAAATGGGGGCTGATAAAATTCTGCGAAGATATGTTCCTGAGCATGAACAACATAGCATATTGGTTGAAGTGCATGGAAGAGTAGTTGGAGGTCTCTACGCAAGAAAAGATACTATGCAAAAGATTATGTGCGTAGAATTATGGTGGCCTACGATACATAAAGACTCAGAGTATTATAGCACATGCGATTTTTGTCAAAGGACTGGAAGACAGTTGCAAAAATATGAAATTTCATTGCAACCCCAAGTCACGTTACAAGCTTTCCATAAATGGGTGTTTTACTTTATAGGACCAATCAATCCTCTAGGAAGAAAATAGGTTTGTTGTACATTATTACTATGACTGGTTACATCACTTGATGGGTTGAAGCGCAACCAGTAAATAATTATATTGCAAACACGACAAGGAAATTAACTTTTGTGCATATTGTGTCACGATTTGGTTGTCTGAAATTTTTGATGAGCGACCGAGCTATGAATTTCCTGAATAGCACTATCGAGGCCTTGACTTAATAATTCCAAGTCATTCACCACAAGAGTACGCCATAACACCCCCGGGCGAATGGCACAGTGGAAGCTTTCAAAAAAATATTGGATAACGTGCTAACAAAATTATGCAACGTTAACATAAATGATTGGGATTTGCACATTCATGTTGTGTTATGGGCCTAAATAACTACCTGTAAGAAGCTGACAGGTCAGACCCCCTTCCAACTAGTATATGGACAGGAAGTAGTGATGTCGATGGAGTATATCATACCTAGTCTTCGCATCACAGTAGTGACGAATATGGCAGACAGCAACATTATGGAGAAGAGATTGGCACAAATTCTCGAGTTGGAAGAGGATCAGTTCATCATTGGATTTCATCAACAGGTTTATAAGGAAAGTGAGAAGGTCTAGCATGATCGACATACTAAGAAAAATATGTTCAAAGATGGGGATATAGCTTTTTTTTATGACAACAAGTTTGAAAAGTTTCTACGAAAGCTGAAAATGCACTGGCTAGGCTCGTATATTGTCCGAGAGGTGACAAAAGGAGGTGGAGTCCAGCTTGACAAGATAAAGGGTGAATTTTCCACAATTGTATTAAAGGTAGGCGCTTAAAGTTATACAAAGATGATTTTGTACCTAGAAGTTCACAATGACTATATGGCCAGCATAGAGTCTTCATGCTCCAAACAATTGGTTGAGGGCATGGGACTTTAGTTGGGTTGCAAACACAAGCGAGCCTGAATCAAGTGAGTGGGCTTTAGGAGAGCGTGGCTCAAGGGAGCGAGGTTCCCAAATGGGGAAAAAAATTAGTGCACCAAAGCAATTCTCCCATTGAAGGATTCCTTGAGTGGCATCAAAGCGAATATATATGGTGCACCATCTTTGTGACTTGGGGTGAGTCACAGTTTTGTGTTGGGGTCCTGTTGGAGATGGGATCTCCTTGAAGAAAATAGAAAGGAAATACTCCACAGATCAAGGAATGTAGTGCGCAGTGTGGTGTCTATTTTGAGTCATAGGGGCTTTGGAGTGGGTAAAAGCCCCTTATTATATAATAGGATGGGATATTTTGTGAACGTTGGACTCCGCCCATGGTTTTCGACCATGGTATTATAAATTTCAAATCTATATAAGGAGTCTAGATAGAAGTCATAGGCAGTGAAGTAGAAGTTGATGAAATTAATTAGGATGTAAGATTGGTTTGAGTCAGAGTCTATGTTTTGGGCTAGAGGAAAGGCTCCTGCAGCTATGTGTGAGGAGACCTTAGGAATTCTGCAACTATGTGCGAGGAGACCTTAGGAAGTTTGCAGCTGTGTGCATAGACCCCTGCAGTTGTGTGCGCATGGTGAAACTGAATGTATGAAAAATATCAAGTTATTAATGAAAGAACTATTGAGAAGATATGATTTACATTGATGTGTTTTCTTTTTACATACTATTTATGAATTTCTATGTTGAATAAGGGTTTTTATCTGTAATTGAATAACACAATCTTGTTTATGGTTATTGACTTTGTTTAATGCATGATTAAGTAATATCACGCGGTCTATAGTAAGTTCAACATATGTGTTGAAAAATTCCTATAGTATTGATAGATTTGATCTACAAAGAGATGATAAGAAGTAAAAGCCCTAAAGCCACAAACCTCTATACCTCTAGATGCAGAAACCTGGTTCTAGCATCCCCCTATATTTCCTATGGTGAGACTTCAGTCTGCGCAAGAAGATCGTTGTAGAAAGGGTCAATAATAGTCAATTTGTTTGGACTAGGCAGTCACTTTGAACCTGGGTCTAGGCCCCATCAAGTAAACAAGGGCCCAATTCATTGGCCTCAATCTTTCTTGTGTACATGTGTTTTTCTTTTATGTTGCATTATTTGATTTCTTCCATTACATGTTTGGTAGCATATAAAATATTAAAATTTGTGTGCTAAGCCTCCCTCTCTCACCTATTTCATTGCAGCTTGAGGAGGAAGGCCTTCCACCACAGACCAAAAATATTTTCAGTTTATGATTTCTTGGAGTTTTACTTTTCTTATCATGAACATGTTGTAGGTTTAGAGGTATATTTTTGTTTCAATTTCATAGGTAGGTTTATTTAAATTCAACTCATATTTTGCACCATTTTTATGATAGTTTTTTCCATGATGAATTCATGGTCATATATATTGATTGTAGGTTTGGATAGAGCAACTAAGAAGGAACCCTTTGACACCATCATATTCAATCTTCACCCTTCATCAACCACATTCCATCCAAGTCACATACAGCAATGTTTTTGAGGTCACCATTACATCACTAATAGCAAGCTTATGGGTGCAAGATAGGATTTTTGAAGAGATCTGATATTGGCCAAGGGGTTATCTACCCTTCATCTACCATGATCCACCTTTCCCCCACCTACCCTAACCTTATTCTCATCATTTCTAGCCTCAAACTCCTCTCAGCCAGTTTTGTGTAGCTTTTTAGGACATCTTGTAGCAGTATAGGAAATCCTGCAGTAGTGTCAAACACCTTCTCATTAAGCCCAAAATCATTCTTCCACCTCACCTAAGCCTAGCCAAGCCACCAATATACCCTTATCCCTGAATATTTGGTCCAGGGACCCTCTTAGACCACCCAAGCGCCTCCTTCTTTTGCTGCAAAACAGAGTCATTTTGAAGTGTGATTAGTCCATTACAATATGCATCATTAAATAAAGTAGTTAAGCATAAGTTAGATAGGACGTATTTATTCATTGATTCAACATGTGTGCTCTACATTAGTTTCCTTTTCTGCAATTCAATTCAGTAATCTAGACTATGAATTCCACTTAGTGTAATTTCCTTTCCTTGCATTAGCATAAGTATGAATCTTTCTTTCTTACAAATAGTTACATGAATCGGTGTGATCTAGAGTAATTTATTTCCTTGTTGATAGAGTAATGGTTATGATATATTTCTAGTCCTAGATTCCATTATTAAGTGTGACAGACTTCCTATTCTAGAATTAACCCTAGTATTAACACCTCATTGTAGAACTAAGATGAGGATGGAATGAGTAGAGTTAATCTACTGTGCATATAGAACTGTCACCTTCAAGTTTGTATGAATCTGGGGTTGATAGAGTAAATTTGAGTAGCCTCTGGGAGTTGCAGCACTCTTGGTGTAATACCAGGGCTCACTAGTTGTTCACATATCACAAGTGTCATTCGCACTTTTCTCTTTATATAGAAAATGTTGTTGTTTGGCATCAGAGGTGTTTCTTATCATGTAAAGTGGAGTTTTGGCTTGTTCCAAGGGGTATATTTGGGGTTGATGGGTACTACTAGTAATGTATACATGTTTTACACTCATTCCCAAAGTTACATGCACTTGTGTTCAAGTGTCGTCACTTTCATCGAAAAGGTGTGTACTTGGAGAGGTATGTTGCATTGTTGTCGCATTGAAGGAATCATGTTGTTCTTGTTTTTTGAGTGATAAATGTTGTTTCATCAACTATTCTAAGTGTGTGATCATGATCAATTTTTGTCTCTATGCACTTCAGCCTCACTAATCCCAAACTTAGACTTATCTGGAAAATTTTGTTCCCAGGAAATTTGACTTCAGTTAGCCTTCTTGAACTACACATTATATAGTCTCAACCCTCAAGCCCTAACCTTTCCATCTAGGAACTCCGCACTACACAGTATTAGTGATTATTCCTAGTCCTTAAGCTCCATAACTGTGAAATCCTTGCCCCCAATCAGCGTTCTCTACGCACTGTGTAGCCTAAAGCATCAAGCCTCAACCTTGAGCTCTTGAAATACACAATCACTTGGTATCTCTCTCTCCATAGCTACACATTGGGAAACTTCAATATTCAAGCCTCAAGCTTGAGTCCTTGAACCCCTCAACTATGCAAACTCCTAGCATGTTCTCTTGTCTGAACTGTGCATTAAGCAACTTCAAGTTGCAAGCTTGACCTCTTGAGCTCCTTCATTTGGTTGTCATTCAACCTAGGCCTTCATAATTGCACATTACATAATCTCAAGCCTTAAGCCTCCAGCTTGAGCCCTTGAGTCCCTCAAGTATGTTTTACCTCTTCATAGGCCTCAAGAACTACGCATTACACAGTCTCAAGAGTCAAGCCTCCAGCCTGGGTCCTTAAGTCTGTCAACTACAAAATAATTTGACCCTAGCCATCCTAAAATGTGCATTTCATAGTCTCAAGCCTCAGTCCCAGAACTTGGCCTCTTGAACTGTGCAATCCCTGAGTTAGTCACTCAACTTAGTCACAATTTCTAGCCCTAAAAATTTAATTCATGAATCATATTAGGCTAGGGGTTTATCAAACATATATTGCCCTGTCACGGGTGGATTGCAGTCGCAGGTATTATATTATATCATGACAGGATTATGATGAAGTAGATGGAAAGGGATACCATGCTAGAAGATACTTAAGGAGCTAGGGAGATAAGATGATCATCATGAAAGAAGACAAATGAACACTAGATTAGAACCAAAGACCAAATATTAGGACCGCATGAAGATTCCATCTGATTCACAACCCTTTGTAGGGAAGATATGAAGAAAAAAAATATCTCTCATGAAGAAAAATTATTAGATACATATTTTAATGAAGAGAAAGCAGCAAGAAGGATATCTTGGCATTTCCACATCATCATGCAGTATATGTCATCATTTTCATGTCATGTCATGTCATGAGTCATAATGCGCCACTTGATTTTGTCAATTATGTAAATTCTATAATTGAAAAATGTAATTTAAAGTGGGATTCCAAGATTCATTCATGTAATGTGAAAATTCATGTAGGAAGTCAAAAGTTCATAGAGAAGTCGAACAATCATGATGGTAGTCCAAGAGTCACAAGGAAGGTGAAGGATCACCCCATTTTTTATATATACACCATCATTGTACAGGAAACTAGAATTTTCACCTTCGATTCTCCCATAATGCATCAAAGAGACAAAGTTATCACTTTTTGGGAGCAAGTCGTGGCTCCAGTGCTCCAGTATTGGAGCTAGTGATGTTCGTTGTATTCATGTATCTTGGTCCTTTTACTTAATACTTGAAGCCTGATAACCAACATGTTTTCATGCATGGCTTATGAATATATTTATTATTTTTCTATGAATGTTTATTATTCATGATTTATTTCTCCTGTACTAGAGTAGTTAAATTATTTAAGTTAATTTAGTGCTAATCTTATTGAAAATGTGTTGTAATGGTTGCAAAAATCATCACATCTATGTGGAATATTTTGCTTTATGTTAGGTCATTCTCTTTTGATTGAGTTTGACTCTGCTAATGTGGTATTATTACCTCTCTTAGAGGCTCAACATTCCCCCCTCTATATGATAATAACCTTGATACACCTGCAACCAAACATTCACAAGGCAGACTTACTTTCTTTTCGCAAAGGCACATACATCCTTCTATCTCTTGATAATAGCTAAAGCCAAATAAATCTATAAGAATATATGGCAACCAGACAGATAATGCATATGGGGCTCCTATTCCAAATGGTTTGAAGTCTAATTGGGACATAAAATCAAGAATACCCCCTTGGTTGAAGGATTTCCAGCACCCGTCAACAACACCAAAGATAAAACTATTGATGTATTTCATAATCAAGTATCCATAATGAGTGACAAAGGTATCATGGAGATAGATGCACTACAAGTAAAGTTTAAAAATGTTCAAGCTACATATGATGAAAAAATTAGTGAACTTGAAGAAAGGTTGAGAAGAAGACCAAATGTTCTCAATATACCTCCATTCAAAACTTGATATACTTCTAAGGATAAATTAGTCAGGATGTTGAATGAAAAAAATAAATTTATTGAATATTTAAAGGATTAAATTGCAAATAAATCTAAAGATCAAGACCAATAGAAGCATGAATCATAGGTTGAAGAATACAAGAAAAGAGTGACTAAGTTGGGGAAAACATGTGATAGGCAAGCTAATAAGTTGAAAGATAGATATATTCAAATTTTTTGGGCAGAAGAGAAGATTAAAGAATTTCAATCGGAAAAATATCGACATAATAAACAAGGTGGTACTGAGAGTGGGGATAAAGGTAAGGGTAAGGGTAAAGGTACGAGTCAAGATACAAGAGTAAAACAAATTCTTTCAAAGGAATTGGATAAATCCAATCTAAGAGAATGGTTGAAGGTTTTAGAGAGCACTATCTCAGCAATGAATTTTGTGGGTGATCTATATGCCTCACAACCACTTTTTGAATCATTGAAGAAGAAGGTAGTTCAAAAATAAACATAAATTATAGAGTTGAACAACGTTCTCATGAGCGGATGAAAAGCATAACCTTTGGGATGTGAAATGGAGATAAACGATTAGAAATCCTAGGTTCTTGATTTGCAGCAACAATTAGAGAGGTAAAAAAAGCAACAATCAGTAAATCGGAAACAACCAGCAATAATCGAGGGAAAAACAACTTGAGGATAAAGTACAACAACTCACTAGTGAATCGTCCATTTGTATATATAAACTCAAATCTACAAATAAAGATATTGAAAGGAAGAAAACTAAGAAAAAGCAAAAATATAAGAAGAATGTGGATTTATTGAATAGGCTAAGAAAAGAAAAAACCAATTTGAGAGAAAATTATGAAAGGAAAATTTGACAATTTCAGCAAGAATCAAATCATGTGTCAGTTATAATGCTCGAACAATCATAGGTCTCCATAGAAGGAAAGAGACATTCTTCTTCTCAAGAGAATGGATTACAGGATCCTTCCAAGCATCCTTGAGTTTCATAATAGAAATTTTTAGGTGTTGTATTTATGTAGACACATTTCAAGATGAAATATTTATATCATTATTTTATGTTAACATGCATTATATATCATTGTATTGTTTTTTAACATGCATTTTTTAATAAATTACTAGTGTTTTTTTAGGAACCTCTTTTATGTCTCCTTCATGGATATTTTACTTGGTTGTGGTCTCACTGAGATCTAGTTACTATTTTATTTTTGGATAATGAAATTTACTTTATAATTTGATAGCTTACTGAACTGAGAAATCGATTCTATGGAATGCACTAAAATTATATTTGGAATACAAAATATGTCTTCTTTCCATAGTAGACTAAATTTACAATATGCTTAGTGCATCATATGGAAAAAATTAACATAGGGTGCCTTAAAAGGAAATCCAAGATTTGTTGGAGCTGGAGGTGTAAGTTTTAACCAAAATGGCAAAAAAATCATGTCTTATGCTGGGGGATTGGCACTAGCTTAATTAATCAGGAAAAGATGTTCGTTGCCTAGAAAGTTCTCTACATTATTCTCCAACATGGTTTTTCATATTAATAAGAAAATTGCATAAAGCTTACATGAGATACAAATTTAGCAACATAAAAACAAAATAGCTACATAATATGATTTTATATATCAACATTGCGAGGAATATAATCCACATATCCTTATCTCACCAAACAAAATATCCGTCTAAGGCTCACAAAATAGTACAAAAATAAGGCTTTAAGTCACAAAAAATTATCAACTCCAGTGTTAGCATTCCAAAGTATCAAACAAAATACATAATGTATTTACTTAGTTAGCAAATAAATAGTATGCAATTTGAATCAACCATATTGACAAAGGAATTTTGGCATGTTTGACAGAATTGCACACCCAACCTTTCTTACGAGGCCAAATTGAATTATTCTAATTGGATAGTATTTTTTTACTCATAAATAACGTTAATACAATTAATTTTTTCTATTTTTTCCTATAGAAAATAATTTTCTTAGGCTTAGTGAAATATGTTAGTTTGTTTTATAATTTAAATTAATGAACAAACTTTGCATACATGTAGCCTAATGGTTTGGATTTACATTGTTTTACATAAATGATATATGAAAACATATTTTTTAACAATTACATATTTAATTTATTTTTATTCAATAAGCTCTTCATCCTATTTCAATTCAAGTCTAACCAATAAGCTAACAACACCTTTAAATCATTATCAACCAATAAATGGTCACTAACCATGCTAACTCTTATCTAGGTAATCTTAATTTTTTCTACCAACATTTCATACCAAATATTGAACACTTTAAGGATATTGCAATAGGTAATTTGTATCGACACAAGTAATATAGAAGCATTTCAAAGTTTGGGCCATAAAAATCATCATTTTTTAAACATGGATTACAAATAATTATGGAATTTCAGAAGTCTTGCTCATTAAAATTACTGTCTACAATAATGCCATCCAGTGTATCATTGTCAATGTTCATATGTTCTTTCAAGTATTTAATATTATGATCATCATCATCTTAACCTGCATCATTTTAATCATCAATGAAATTTGACTGCATACCATCTATATTGTTACTAGATGTATTTGGATCATCATTTTCTATACCATCATTGTTGTCTTCTATAAAATCATCTCATTTGGGATTGTTTTCTTCTTGTTCCTGAGCATAACCATCTTCAACATCATCATGGATGTCAATTTTTTTGATGCTCTCTAATTCCTCTTTCTTATTTTGTTGGCCATTGTTGTTCTGCTCAATATCCACTAATACATTATCAAATACATGCCGTAATCTTGGATCACAATGTATGACAAATATTCATGTCAAATCTAAAATATATTCATAAAAAAATACATGCACATGAATGACATAAACATGTTATACCTATGTTATAACAATTGTATTGTTTAATAAGCGCGCACGCACACACACATATTTGTAACAAACTATGAATTAATAAATTAATGATTATTATCACTTCTTGTTTGAGTTAAATAAATACCTGCTCACAATGAATTGGTAGAACATAAGTTTCCTTATCCTCTGGTATGAACCTTGATGAATATATAGAAAAAATTCCACGTTGGGTATCATGTCTTTTTGTCCTCTCAAATTATTCATACCATCTAGACTTAAAAATAAACATTTAAAAGAGTCGTAATCCAACCCAATAATTTCTTGGATTTCCCAAACATATTTTAGATTCCCTCCAATAATGTTTTTATCTTTTGAACTTGATCAATTGGATTGTTTGAAATCAACCATCATGCCACAATCAAAGGATCCTCTCTTTACATCTACACTTTCTACACGATAATGTCGACCATCTTCTCACACTAGAATATATTTCCTCACTTTTGAAAGGCCATTTATTTCAGTGAAAACAAATATAATGACAAATATTAAAGAGAAATATCTCTCCTTGAAGACAAGGTGTTCTTCTCTTTGCGTGATATACATCGAAATATAGAATATGGGAAATTTTTGAACATGTGAATAGGATCTAATAGGTGAGATATTAATAGATCCATCCAATAAGTGAGCTCATAAAATATGGATTTCCTTTTCATTCCTTCTGCCATATTAACTACAACTTGTCATGGTTCTTCAATTGAATCACTTTGATCGAAAAAAACCTCCCAGGCTTTCAATTCAACTGTTCATACCTCATAATCCATTCATTTGGACCCTTAATGAGGGGGGGGTGGGGGGGGGGGAACCTATTTTCAACTTTTCCATCAAGTTTATTCTTTTTGAAATTTCTAAAATTATGATCTGGTGGTAGAAAAACCTTGTTATTTTGCATAAATAAATCTATGTATATATTTATAATAACACCCTTGACATTTTTCTGCACATCTTGGACATGCAAATATCCCCCTTGTTTGAATCCCTACAATTCAAAAATTAATTTTAATAACATCAAAATAATAATATAAACATATGTATGAAAGTTGGGATGAAAATAAATTATGAGTGTAAATACATAAATTTTTTATCTACCAAAACAAACACAAAGTCCCGAAAGATCATGAATAGTCCTACATAGCACACCATACAACATGAAGGACCTATTTGATAGAGGGCATGATATGGCATATATTCATATGCCCTTACATAGGAATTGCATCTCATCAATAAAAGGTGCAATATTGTTAGTATAAATCTTAATCGCAAGCGTGCGAAAAAGGCCCACTTATCAATGCATAACAAACAACTGTAACAACAAATATGGTTGCCAATATCTTTAGATATGCAATTATTTGACCAAGATAAATGCTGAAAAAATATAGATCTATGCATTAAAAGAAATTAAACAGTAAATAAAAGCAAGAGTTGCTCCATGCATCCAATAGACAAGCCAAGATTGTTTTAAAGAATTTTTGTGTTTTTTTACACCTAGGAGGAGAACATAGAAAGATGTTACCAGTCCTCCTCAATGGGATGGGTTCTTATAAGTCCTTAGCACTTCAAATTTGAAATCCCTCTCTCTTGATGGTGTAGAAAACCCAGACAAAATTGGAACTCAAAGGGAGCTCACAAGAAAAATGGTAGCAAAATATAACAATGATGGTGGATCAAAGAAAGACCAAAAGTATAGATCCAGAGTGATCTTTAGGCAAAAAAAGGTAGTGAGTGAATGGAAAAACCAGTCTATTTATAACAAAATATTGAGTTAGTCTAGATATTGGTGCATAATTAAAATATTATTAACCAATTCTAGATCCAACTTTTATGGAATATTTTATTATATTTGTTGGAGGGAAAAAGAATTTGACTTAGGTCAAATCCCTTTATTTGTAAATAATAAATAAATAAATAATTTATTTATTATTTTAAGGATGTAGTTGAGTAATAATCAAATAAATAATTATTATTTAATTATTTATGAATGATTTAGTCAAATTTAACAAGGAATATTATTTAAATAAGGTTTAAATAATTATTCCTAGAAAATAATAAGATAAATATTAATTTATCTAACTAATTTTCCTATTTTGGATTAGATATGAGCAGGAATATTAATTAAACTATTGTTTAACTAATTATTCCCTGATGAAAATCAAACAAATGTGGATTTATTTAATATTTCCTTATGGCGTTTTCTGTTTAGACCATAAACAACTTAATAAATGTGGTTTACTAAGTTCTTTTTCATAGTGAAAGCAATTTTACATAGGGTAAAATTGGTCTTACATGGTGTACATAGGTCCATCTAATAGTAATAGGTTAGATGACCAAAAAATGGTGTAACAGATTGCCCCCCAGCATGCGAGCATTAGGAGCTAATCGTATGACCGAAGTATGTTGTAAGAACTCAATCACTAGACATCGAAGGGGAAGTCAGAGAGAGAGAAATATAAGGTATACCAAAGCACTAGAGGACTAGACCCTAAGGAGGTGAGACTTATAGGTCCGACATCTCTCTTTTATGAGTACCTATGCTATAGGCGGCGGGAGAGGCATACCTCTGCCCGCCGAGACAAAGTACAAAGAATAATGCATTGAATAAACAAGGGACTGAACTATATAGTACATGCTGGATAAACATGAGCCAGATAAAAACAGGATAATGAATCCCACATACATACTGTGCCTAGGATAACAGCCAGGACTTATAAAATAATATCTGAGTACATGAAATATAAGTACAACCAAAGTGCCCCTTTAAACAGGAAAGGGCTCTGAAAATCTGACTGATACATGCAAGCTAAAAGGTGTTGCAAGCGGATGAGGATGACATCATCAAATCTATGGAGCTACATCGAAGGTTGTACTGAAGAGGTCATCTGGGCATGTGGGGGGCTACCTGAAGGGCCACCCCCTCATGAGGTCTAAAAACATCTCACACACACCTAGGAATCACTGGTATCATCTACTGCATCACTGAACCATCAAGTATACGGATCTCAATCATGATATAAGGAGCTGGCACTGAGAAAAAATCAAGTCAAAGGGCAATAAGGAGTCCCTTTGCCTGATCTGAGGCACCGAACAAGACTGGAAGCTAGAACCAAGGTACACTGCCCTCTAGATCTGTCTTCTTGAATGAATGATATAATGTCGACAGAAGGAGGTCCACCATACGTGAGGAAATAAGGGATCCTCAACTAAGGCATGAGAGAAAATAGTAGAGCAACTGAAAAACTGACACCAGGGAAAATGATGAAATGGGGGGTACCGAGTAGCGGGCCAAAGACTTCCCTTGTTAGATCATAAATGGCATGGATGACCTGGCAGCGACTGACACAATATTAAAGGGTATAGAGGACAGTAATATTGAAGGCCATAATGTGCGACATGAGAGAGGAACCCGGAAATGAAGGATGGAGGACTATAGCGAGATACAAAGGGACTCGGGATAGACTCCATGGATGCGATGATGACTCAACTCAGATGCTATAAAAAAGGGAGACTCGATGATGCTGCCACACAGAAAAGGTCCAATGGGGACCATAAAGACATGAGTACATGATGGTTACTCATGACGAAAATCAACACGCGCAAGTACAAGTGTTGCAAGTGAAGAAATTTGATTTTAAGGAGTGGTGAAGTGACCCTTCTTGGAAAAAATGTGTCCTAGTGAAGTATCAAATCATGAAAAACTAACAGATACCCATTTGAGGGCTTGGTGAGAGCTTTCCAACGGTACAGACGGTTTGTCGAACCAAGCTACGATTGGCCACAGCAGGCGAAAGAAAAATTGGGGGTTTCTCTTTTAATAAGGCATTTTCCCTCCAAATTCACTCATTTACAAGTGTAGCTGTGGTGAATGTAGAGAGGAGAGAAGGCCCTAAATCTTGTGTTGATCATATCAGAAAAACCGACCATTGGGATCGATATCCGTCAGTTGTAGGTAAGAGGCCTAACCCTACTCTTTCATTTTAGTGGATTAAAATTTCAGTTTATGTACCCAGAGCTTATCAACAAGCTAGGTCACCCTTTTTTAGGTCTGTTCTACAACTTGGGTAGCAGTTACTGGGCAGAAACTGCAACCTATCCTAGGAAATGACCTGAAAAATGTGACCTCTCAGAGAAAGGGGGTTTCAATGCTGTTTTTTGCTGAGATCTAGGATATTTATGGTTGAGGGGCATGGGTGCCTCCAAGCATGTTGTGTTCATGCCAAAATTCATTTAGAAAAAGGGTAATCTAAACATATTTTTATGATGTGGTGTGCCATTTCTTTTTGTTATGGTTATGTAGTTTGAGAAAGGGAATGGAGGATTACCAATCTCTTTTTGTACTACATATATGAAGCAAATGGACATAATTTTTTGGGTTGGGATACATGGTGTCACTATCCTAAAGAGATTATTTGGAGATAATGAACTGGTGCTCTCCTAGAAAACCCACAGGTCGGTCAACAATAATGTCTAGGGGACTAGGTTGCTGATGTAAGATGAAGGAATGATGTGGGGTATCATCCCTGGACTGATCTGAAGTGATATGGGACTCTAGAGGTTCTTCTAAATGGGGAAGAATAATGGTACTAGAGTACGTGACCAAATGCACTATGAGGGTTATGGAGAATTGCTTCTCCAAAACCCTCAAATATGGGTGCCCCCTTATCAAAACATTCGGTGTCAATGTAATGACCACAAGGTGTATGTGGATCAAATGCATGGGTTCGATGTAAGGGGGGATAGATAAATTTAGGGGTGGTAAATTCTTCCATAATGTCATCATCACAATAGAAGATGGGGTGACTAGTGGAAGAAAGACCACGTGATGTGGAAAATCTACCTGACTCATCATCATTAGAAGAAAGGTTCACATGCACATCATCACGAGGGGTGATAGAAGAAAAAGTAGATGAAGGATCCACCGATGTTGAGCTCAAGGTGGTTGCTGAAGGGAGGTAACACGAAACAAAAGGGGAAGTCTCAGGGGGATCTTCGACCATGGATCTCATAGATGATGACCAGCAGTGGACAGTGGCTGAAGATTCTATCATTTTGACATCCGGAGGGGGAATGTCAATAGGAGTGGATGTGTCCTCTGGCTTTGCTGAAGAAAAATGCGCAAATAAGGGAGCGGTGGACTCATTGTGTTTGGCCTCGAATTGGCGAACTACTGCTAGAGAGGTGTCAAATTCCTTGAGGCAGGGACAGAGGTGAGTATAGTGGCCATGGAAATCACACAAATCACAAGGATGATTTGTGCACAAATACTTGAGTTTCGGGAGTGAATCGAGTATAGTGACATATACCTATGGGATATTAGACTCCGGAAATGATTTTTTAACCATGGGCTTTAGATGAGGAAATTCAGGACAATGGTGGGTGGCATGACCAACAACGACACACAAAGCACACTGGATGGTACACTTTGGCGGCCAAGGAGAGGTAAGGGGCAACCTTGTATTTAGATGCCTTCTTATTGGTTTTTCCCCCGTTACCCGAAGTTGTCGCAACAGGAGGAGGTTCTTGTTGAGGTGGCTGAGGCACAATAGCAGCGGAAGAGGTCATAGGGACCGGTTGAACGGGGGTCAAAGCAAGATAAGGTTTAGTTTGACCAGGCATGGTAACAGTTGGGGGATTGGGGTACCAGATGAGAATCCCCAGGGTCAGGTTAGGAAGGGATAGGGTAGCCATGACAGGTACCAAAAATACTCCAAGAGGGGGATCTAAGAATATTATCTGACTGGAGGGGTAATGGCCAGGCGGGACACCTCGGAGATGGTTAAGGCTTGAAGGAACCATTTCAGGAGGGTAAATAGGCTCATGGATACCAGCTGTAGGTGAAGGGCCAAGAGGAGGAGGTCTAGCAGGCTGAATTAAAGGGCTAGGAGTAGGTTACGAAGGGCGAGGCTGCTGACTACCTGAAGCGGACCACTTGAGGGAAGCCCGAGAAAATTGCATCATGCAAATATACGATGAGCTGGGATCAGAGACAGGAGGAGGAAGACCAAGGAATGTACCAAGAAAAGAGGAGTCTTTGTAGACTTCGGGTGAGACATTGGTCAAGGGATCGATGGTTTTCTTATTGGCCACCGAAGATATGATGGACTTAAGGGAGGTCTGAGACTTCGGTTCATAATATGTCAACTGGTCAATGGTGACTATCTTTCCATTATGGGGAAAGTACATCTTGCGGTGAACCACAGATGGTACAGCAAACATCACATAGGTGTAGCTATGACCCAATAGAATTTTGTAATCTAAGGGGGCATCAATAACTTCTACGTCAAAGAAAACAATCTTGCCTGTAATAGTAATAGGACAATTATGGAATAGGGCAATGGGCTTGGAGGCATGGGCATCCCACGCTTGGAGAGTGATCATGGAAGGGTCCAACTCAGGCGACCTGAGTTTCTTCCAAACTGAGGTGGACATCACGCAGGTGGATGCCCCCTCATCAATGATATAATGGGAAATGTTGGCGTTTCGGATCTTGACTGGGATTTGGAAGGCAACAGAAGCAGGAAGAGGAGAGTTTTCTGACCAGTCAACATCAAATATGATCAGCCAATCATGTGAAGGATCTATAGTGACCATGGTAGATATTAGAGAATTTTTTTGTGAAGGGCATGACTGGAGGATTTCCAGCATTGAGATGGCAGTAGGAGATTGAGTCAAATCATCTACTATACTATAAGAATGGGTAGCTTTGCCAGAAGAAGCATTTTGGCATTATGGGTCCCTTAGGGATATTGGTGTGAACCTCCACCTTAGGCTAAGATATCTGTAAAGGACCATTAGGTGTCAAAAGAGGCTCTGTAGAACCTGAAGAAGGGGGCTCAGGGACAGACATAGCGGGAGGCTTGTTGTACTGACGGGACCGAGTCTGAAGTTTCAGGTCTACGGTTATATGTTGGTCAGAGTTCATCATGAGAATATGGTATTCAGAGATACTAGATGGAGGTGGTTGAGTGGTTGCCTAACCTTCAGGTGGTTAGGTAGCCACAAATCCATGTTGAGGGAAATGATTAGTAAACACAGCCAGCTGACTAGGCGTAGTATTGGGAGGGATGAAAGGGGAGGTTTTTTTTCCTTGAAATGTTGCTTGAGTCTCCCACATTTTCCGCATTTGTGGTAATAGAGGAAAATCGTGAGTGTAATGACCATAAACACCACAATAAGAACAAGTCTTATTCGTGTGAACATGCATGTCCTGCTTGGGTTGAGTGCCCTGTTACTGGTTAGAAGTGTTAGGTGCATTATTTTGAGGATTAAGTCCAGGATTACCAGGGGAAGATTGATCTTGAGTGCCTTTCCTCTTATTTTTTGAAGGAGGAGGATTAGTCACGCCCGGTTGTGCATATACCTACCCCTGAGGGGGTGGTGGCTATTATTGCAAGGGTTGAGAAGGCAAGGGAGGCGGAGGTGCTAATGCTTGAGGCGCTGGAGCACCAGGCTGTGGATATGGATAATAAGGAGGTTGGGTAACATTGTGGTAAACCGGAGGTTTGGAAAAAGGTGGAGGTATGTCGTATCCTGGATACATGCTACCGGGAGTGGGAAAAGTGTAGGAGGTGTTGGCCCATCCCTAAGGGAAACCATAGCCCATGGGAGGTTGAGTGTATGGATGAGAAAGAGCTCCAACGATACTGTCAGCGGCATGAGATGCCCCTGGTGCGTTGGCACCACTGGGTCTTGGGAGATTAGGTAGGACGGTATAAACATAACCCAACTAAGTGTAGATTAGGTCATATTTTAACACGATCTGGAGAGCAGCTTCTTCGGTTTGAGGGAAATGTGATGCGACATCTTTGTCGATAGCAGGCAAAATGGATCTAAGGAACCAGTTCATGTAGACACGGTCTTCGAAGGTAGGGGTGCGACATAGGCTCTTTCTTCTCTACCATTCTTGGACATGATCGGATAGGCAGGTCGCATACGATTGACGGAAAGAAGTCAAAAGTTCAGTACCAGTGTCATAAGGAAGGGGAAGCTAGAAATAAGACAGAAAAGCTCGGGCAAGAGTCACAAAGGTGGTATGAGAGGATGAGGCCTAATCAACATACCACTTAGAAGCTTTGCTAGTAAGTGTATGTTGTAACAACCGAAGACAGACAGATTCATCGGTAATGGAGTTAGACAAACAGCCCATGTGGAAATATCGAACATGATTTGTAGGATCTTCTCCAGCAAGACCTTCAAACTTGGGGATGTCGGAAGGGAGCTTGGTTGACATAGCAGACCAACTAGCATCATGGTGTATAGGGTCATTAGCTAACAGGTTAAAATCGGGAAGACTGAGGCCTTCCATATAGGGGAGCAAGGGAGCAGCCGGCGTAGTTCCGGTTGTGATCCCACTAGTAGTATTCGTAGCATTAGGGTTGGGGTTACCACCAACGTTAGGTCCTGAATCAAACATGGTGAAGGTGACAAGGGGAGAGCTGGGGGCAGAACTAGAAAGAGAACCCAATGAACCAGAAGAGGAGTCAAAGTGAAGACTTGGTGGAGGACTAACTCGAATCCTATGCGGAGGAGTAAGTCTTCCTACCGGCGACTGAGGATGAAGGCCAAGAAGTCTCCGAGATAAATTCCTTGGTGGCGCAAGGAAAAAACACAGCTCAAAGGGAAGAGAAACCAATAAGGGCGAAGACGTGCAGGATCAATTGATTACAATGTCGAAACAAGGGCAAAGAGGTGCAGGATCAATTCATTTCAATGTTAAAGTATTTTCTTGGCAGTGTTAACCAAGCTCTTCTTCACTTAGGGTGTGTGTGTTATGTGTGTAAATTTTAATTTTTAAACCCAGACATTTGTAGAGAAAAAGAAAAAGTGTGTTGTATAATTGTAAATAAACCTGCAGATAAAATTATATGAAATTGAAATAACATAAAATAAATATCTAATTATGCATTAATCTAAACCCAAGGAGACGGGCATCTCAACAAGTAGTCTATAGGCGGGAAAAAATATAGTAAAAAAAAACCAAAATAGCAAATATATCTAAAGTCGAGAGGGATAATGATCTAAAGGTCATATCTGCTAGAAATAGGTGCAGATAAACAACAAAAAAGAAGAGGAAAAATTGTTGTAAATGAGGTGGCGAAAGACTATAACCTAGAGGGAAATGGAGGGGACCCTAGAGGAAAACCCAAACAAAACTAAAAGGAGGTGTTTTGGTTGGATAAATAGCCAATCTAAAGTGGATCTAAAGGTAAGGTATCAAATCTAAAAATACAGTTGAACACTCTGAAATTTCAAACAACCTGCAGTAGTTAAAACTCTTTCATAAAAGGTGGAGGGTACTGAAGCCAGGGGGCTAGCTTCCCACTTTCATGAGAAAAATAGTACAAGTACAAGTCCAAAATGGATGGAGATGGAGGTCATACAACCTTGAACAGAGACCCAGACAAACCATAAAAAATTCCCGTAAAAAGTCCAGGTCATAGTTTCTAGCATGTTTTCTGCAAAGGTCGCAGGTTTTGGCCCGTTTTCTGTGCCCTGGAGGTTCAGGTCGCAGGTTTTGGCCCAAAAAGTGTGACCTACACTTCCGGCACTCTCGGGAGAAGGTTTCAGAAGAATGTGTCATCTCAGTTGTGGCTGATGCCTGTCACCTACACAATAGGTCTGAAAACACACAAAAGTTAGAATTTTCAATGTTTCAGGAATTTATAGGTTAAAAACAACATCAAGAAAATAAAAACAAGAAGTTGAAGAGAAATCCTAGGGTTTGAAGAAGTTGGTTATGCAGGGATCTGAAAAATGATAGAGGTCGTAATCATAAACCCTTGTGGAGTCGCCAGTTGTTAGTATGAATCTTAATCACAAGCGTACGAAAAAGGATCACTTTAGTCGTGCATAACAAACAACCCTAATAGAAAATATGGCCTCTGATATCTTTAGATCTACAATTAGTTGACCAAGATAAATGCTGCAAAAATCTCAATCTATGCATTAAAATACATTAAGAAATAAATAAAAGCAAGAGTTGCTCCAGGCATCCAATAGACAAGACAATATTGTTTTAAATATTTTTTGTATTTTTTGACACCTGGGAGGAGAACATAGAAAGATGTTACCAGTACTCCTCAATGGGATGGGTTCTTGTAAGTCCTCAGCACTTCAGATCTCAAATCCCTCCCTCTTGATGGTGTAGGAAACCCAGACAAAAATGGAACTCAAAGGGAGCTCATAAGAAAAATGGTAGAAAAATATGACAATGATGGTGGATCAAAGTCAGACCAAAAGTATAGATCCAGAGTGATATTTAGGCAATAAAAGGTAGTGAGTGACTGGAAAAACCCTTCTATTTATAACAAAATATTGAGTTATTCTAGATATTAGTGCATAATTAAAATATTATTAACCAATTCTAGATCCAAAATTTATGGAATATTTATTATATTTTTTTGAGGGAAAAAGAATTTGACTTGGGTAAAATCCCTTTATTTGTAAATAATAAATAAATAAATGATTTATTTATTATTTTAAGGATGTGGTTGAGTAATAATCAAATAAATAATTATTTATTTAATTATTTATGAATGATTTAGACAAATTTAACAAGGAATATTATTTAAATAAGGTTTAAATAATTATTCCTAGAAAATAATAAGATAAATATTAATTTGTCCAACTAATTTTCTTGTTTTGGGTTAAATATGACTAGGAATATTAATTAAACTGTTGTTTAACTAATTATTCCTTGAGGAAAATCAAACAAATGTGGATTTATTTAATATTTCCTCATGGGGTTTCCTGTTTAGACCATAAAGATCTTAATAAATGTGGTTTACTAAGTTATTTTTCATAGTGAAAGCAATTTTAATTAGGGTAAATTTTTTCTTACATGGTGTACTTAGGTCCATCTAATAGTAACAGGTTAGATGACCAAAAAATGGTGTAACAGATTTCCCCCCAACGTGCGAGCATTAGGAGCTAATCGTATCAGTGAAGTACGTTGTAAGAACTCAATCACTAGACACCAAAGGGGAAGTCAGAGAGACAGAAATATCAGGTAGACCAAACCACTAGAGGACTAGACCATAAAGAAGCGAGACTTACAGGTGTGACAAGTATCTTGTATGAGTGAGTACCTGTGCTATAGGCGGCAGGGGAGGCATACCTATACCCGCCGAGGCAAAGTACAAAGAATAATGCATCCAATAAAAGAGGGACTGAACTATACAGTACATGTTGGCATAAACATGAGCTAGATAAAAAAAAAGATAATGAATCCCACATACATGATGTGCCTGGAATAATAGCTAGGACTTATACAATAATATCTGAGTGCATGAGATATAAGTACAACCAAAGTTCCCCTGTAAATAGGAAAGGGCTCTAAAAATCTGACTGATACATGCAAACTAAAATGCATTGCAAGCGGCTGAGGCCGACATCATCAAATATATGGAGCTTCATCGAAGGTTGTAATGAAGAGGTCATCCAGGAATGTGGGGGGTTACCTGAAGGGCCACCCCCTCATGAGGTCTGAAAACATCTCACACACACCCGGGAATCATCGGTATCATCTACTGCATTATCGAACCATCAAGTATACAGATCTCGATCATGCTATAAGGAGATGGAGCTGAGAAAAAATCAATTCAAAGGGCAATAAGGAGTCCCTTTGCCTAATCCGAGGCACCGAACAAGAGTGGAAGCTGGAACCAAGGTGCACTGCCCTCTAGATCTATCTTCTGGAATGAATGATCTGATGTTGACAGAAGGAGGTCTACCATAGGTGAGGCAATAAGGGATCCTCAACTAAGGCATGAGAGAAAATAGTAGAGCAACTAACAGACTAACACTAGGGATGATGACAAAATGGGGGGTATTGAGTAGCGGGTGGAAGACTTTCCTTGTTAGAGCATAAAGGGCATGGATGACTTGCCAGTGATTGACACAATATCAAAGGGTATAGGGGACAGTAGGAATGAAGGCCATAATGTCAGACACGAAAGAGGAACCAAGCAATGAAGGATGGAGGACTATAGCAGGATACAAAGGGACTCGGGATAGACTCCATGGATGCGATGATGGCTCAACTCGAATGCTCTAAACAAGGGCGGCTCGATGATTCTACAACACATAAAATCTCCAATTGGGACCATAAATACATGAGTACATGATGGTTACTCATGAAGAAAATAAACATGAGCAAGGAAAAGTATGGAGGCAAAGTGGTGCCCCAATTACAAGTGTTTCAAGTGAACAAATTCAATTTTGAGGAGTGGCGCAGTGACACTTCTTGGAAAAAATGTGTCCTAGTGAAGTATCAAATCACGAAAAACTAACAGATACCCATTTGAGGGCTTAGTGAGAGATTTTCAATGCTACATACGGTTTGTCAAACTGAGCTATGGTTTGGCAACAGTAGGAAAAATAAAAATTAGGCGTTTCTCTTTTAATAAGGCATTTTCCCTCCAAATTGACTAATTTTCAAGTGTACTTGTGGTGAATGTAGAGAGGAGAGAAGGCCCTAAATCTTGCAGAAATCATAGCGGACAAACCAACGTTGGAATCAAGATCTATTAGTTGTAGGTAAGAGGCCTAACCCTACTCTTTCATTTTAGTGGATCAAAATTTCAGTTTAGGTACCCATAGCTCATGAATAGACCAAGCCGCCCTTTTTGGGGTCTGTTCTGCGACCTGGGTAGCAAGTACTGTGCAGAAAACTGCAACCTGTCCCAGGAAATAACCTAAAAAATACAACCTGTCAGAGAAAGGGGGTTTTAGTGCTATTTTTTACTAAGATCTGGGATTTTTATGGTTGAGGGGCATGGGTGCCCCCAAGCATGTTGTGGTCATGCCAAAATGTATTTAGAAAAAGGGGAATCTAAACACATTTTTATGATGTGGTGCACCATTTGTTTTCGTTATGGTTATAAATTTTGAAAGAGGGAATGGAGCATTACCAATCTCTTTACTGCATATATGAAGCAAATGGACTTAAGAGAAAAACTGAAGCAAACCTCATACTACGAGGTTCATTTTTTAATTTTCTTGGAAATTTTTCCTCTGTGTTTCATTGCTTTGGAGTCGGTCAAAATTCACATGAATCAATATTTACTAAAGTTCTTTGCATTCCATTCCATTAATTGATTAATTGTGCAAGTGAATTGAAACGAAACCTGTGTTGAAGTATAGGTATAATTTTCATGTCACATAAAACCTTCTTGGGAACTGTAGGACCTTGTACATTTTTACGATATCTCTTTTCTTTGCATATATGGAATTCTGCCTTCTCTTTATATTCATATTTATATAAAATGCAATCATTTTTACATTAATGACTTTTCTTATATTCAATCCCCAACTTAGAAAACAACTGACGCACTTCTCGGCAAGTTGATGGCAACACATTCTCTTCACGGAATATTTTAGTTTTTAGTGCCCAAAAATATTTTATGATATTAATTCAATTGAATGTTTGACTTATGATGAATTTTTTGATATGTAAATATATACTCTAGGATTTTTTATGTAAAATACGTTGTTTTAAAACCCCCTTGAAGAAATATAAATGAAGCTAATTAATGTTTATGAATTACGTACACCAATTGGTAATGAAAAGTAAGAAATAGATTTCAACTCACTTTAGTAGGGTAGTGAATGCTTTGTCTGATCAACCAAATAGTGACTTTATTTCTAGCAATATTAATGTGCATGAAAATTTTGAGGTTCTACTTTCACCTTATCTAAACATGGGTGTCTTATCTTCTTTCTTGATTGAGTCTCTCTGGTTGTTATCATTAATATTATGTTGGTGGTAATTACCCCTACTATCATCGTTACTATCAACCATATGATCATTATTTCCATCATTGTTTCCATCTCCAAATAAACTTGTAAGAATTCCATTCAATCCTTCTTCATGCATTACATGTTAGCTATCATCATCATCATCATTAAGGCTAGGTGGTGTGTCATCAATGTATGCTAATCTCATCAGCTCTTCAAATTTCTCAGTTGGTAGTGTTCTCTTCAATCTTGCTCGTTTCGCCCTGGGATGGTTTCAAGGATGGTTTGGATCATCCCATCTAAAATATTGATAACTCAGTTTTACCTTGGGTACTAGTAGGCATTTCATTAATATCTTCTAGCTATCAACAAACACAATCATTATTTAATGTTAGACAAAAATTGGATAGATCATGAATGTATCAATTTTAAATAAATATAATGAAATATGTCTTAACAAATAAAAATATAAAATGTATGAGGACACACACACACAGATATATATATATATATATATTATGAAACATTATTTTATAGACAACCTGTTGATACAATAATTTAAAATAAAACACAATTTTGACAACATAGTTTATAAAATCTTAGTCCACACTCATTTACTGTTCATTCGTTTTCTTCCCTTAAGGGCATCCTTAGGGAGACCTTGTTCCTCCCTTTTTTTCACACAAAAGTAGGTTTTAAGAGGGGTAATTAATAAATAACTCATCCCTATTGGTAAGGTCCATAATATCCTCAACCATTATCAATCTATCAACCTCTCTTTCCATATCTCCATCTTTGTCATTTATAACCTCAAAAAATTGATAATTCGGTCTTACATTAGGGTCCCTTCCCTTACTACTATTTATAAATCCTTCAATATTTTTTGTGTGTATGCATGTCCATCTATATACATAACATGATGTATATTCATTTCTTTTCACTTTCCAATTGGAGATCATGTGTATACATATTCGAATTTATACCATATGGTCACATGTTATGATTATATTTTGCCAGCCTTCTCCATTCACCACTCTAATATGATGGACCATAATATGGCATTAATCCCCTAGTGGTTTGTTGTGAATTATTTCTATTTTTAGATCCCACATGGAAAGTTTGGACAACGAATAGGCCTATATTTTCTCCATGAATATTGGAGTGTCTTATCATGTAGTGGTATCCCAAAAATTGAAACACCTCATACACTCTAGGTAGTTGTTGATCACTGTGACAAGAATAATATAGTTGATGATCAAATGTCTCTTTTTAAATTGATCTCAAACTCAAGATATATTCATCATATCCATTCCATTCATTCTCATAGTGTATGTAGTCCACCTTCCCCTTGTCTTTAAGAAAATTATGCATCTTTAAACTGGTTCTTGATTTTGTTACTTGTTTTCATGAATTCCTCATATTTTGAGTTGGTATATGTGCACATACTTTTGTTATATGTATCACGATTTAAATTATCATCAACCAATAGGATGGAATTTGGTGCTCCAAGAAACTTTAAACCAAAAAATTCATCCTACAAGTAATCATTAAGAAAAAAATTAATTATTTGAATAATACAAAATAGTGTTTAAAAGAAGAATACATATTATTTACATCAAATTGGAAAATTCCTTTCCACAATTCCTATTGGATTCAAATTGATTTTATGAGGAATATTACCCACTATAAGCTCATCATTTATGTAATGTCTTCGTACAATCACTTATTTGAATTGGTTATTTCCACGACATATAAAACATCCCCAAACAATAATTTTCTCAAACTATTCATCCCATGTTCTATAGTCCTAACCAACCTCTTGTTCAATGCAATAATTTGTCGTGTCTTCAGGATACATTGTCATACCCTCCTCCACCCACTCTCATCTATGTGATTTAACAATTTTAGGTCCACGTCCAGGTATACATTTTTTTCTTTTGCTAGTTGAAGGCTCAAGCTCTACATTTGCTCCAATTTCCATCTAAAATAATCAACAACATGCATTAATTTAAATCAAGATTGGATAATACACTATAAATTTTAATAATATAATGAGAAAATGTGGGTATATCATAAAATTCCATTATATCATTTTTTTTCTAAGTTAACTCAAAATTTAATTACCTGATGTCCTGCATCATCCATTGTGTCCCCATTTGATATGACATGATATGTTTCCATGCCCTCATCTGGATCATATAATAAAAAAATGTAGTCAATAATATTTAGTAAACCAAATATATCATTTTAATGAATATGTTATCCAACTCAAAGATTCACTTTAGTAATGTATTTGACATATGTATATCATGTTAATATGGAGTTTAGAAACAAATTCTTTTATGAGCCTACGTATATACATCGAGCCAAAATTTCGACAAGAAAATTATCCAATGTACCTATCCCACATGGCCATCCTAATTTTAAAACATTTCCCTTGATCATATAATCACATATAATCACCATTCCTATGAATTTTTTACCAATAAGTATGACCTAAATCCCATATGGAAATAAAATGACTTTCTCTCCTCTATCCAAGTCTTCCAATGTAGCAATTTATCATATCTACCAATGTTCAAGTAAAAAAAAACATGCACTCCTGGGCCAAACTAGTTGCACACTTGGTGATGAAATTTTAAATGGGATATGATTGGATAATACCTAACCTTAAGATATAACCTGGCATCATGTCTGAAAAATATCTTACATAACTATGTTTCTCACTTATACATAATTTTCTCATAAGGAAAGTTGATGAAAAAATTAGAATATTGTATCCAATTTAAAGTATAAGTATTGAAGCTCAAAGTAAAGATATAACAATCAAAAGGTATGTAATAAAATAAAATAAACAATATAAAATTTGAATTAATAAAATTGGCCAATATATGAAGCCCGAACGTGCATTTTAGTGAGGCAAGGAAATTTTGGCCTACTTCACAAAAATGCAAGTCGAGCCCTCATTTCAAGGAAAAAATGAATAATTCAACTTGGACAGTATTTTTTTACTCATAAATAATGATAATAAAACTAAATGTTTTTTATTTTTCACCTACATATTTTTGTTTCAAGAATACTCCAAATTGCATGGATTTCATATGGCAAAAGAAAGGTTTGTGTGCCTCAAATAAATGCACACCAGGACCTATAATTAATTCAAGTGATATATTCATCAGTCCATCCCATGGGTTTGTGAAATTTTACCTTTGTATTTTGGTGTAACAATGCTCTAATGGGCCTCAGTCTTGTGGTGTAACAATACTCTAATGGGACTCAATCTTATGGTGTAACAGTGCCCTGATGGGCCACAATCTTGAGGTGTAACAACACCTTTGAAACAGACGTAGTCAAAAATACCAGTCAAAAATTCAATAAAGGCAATTAATAATGAAGATCATGGGACACATACCCAACATGAATGTTTAGAAAAATCATAGTGATCGGGAAAAGAAGGAAATTGCAAGAGGAAATCAATATCAACAACTATAACGGGATTTTCTTGCAAGTACCAAGTTGCATGTATGACTTTCTTGCTAGTTTTGGAATGCATGAAACATGCATGTGATTTCTTGGTTATGATCTATCATTAGCTTCGAGGATTTATTGGATTGACAGTGGTTTTTCTTAGCCTTTCCATTTCCTAGATAGCCATAATGTTGTGTGTTTACCTTTTTTTTTCAGGTCGGTGCTCATGTTCCTTATGGTTGTGGGTTTAGTTACTAGTTCCTAGAAGCCTTGGTTGGACAATCTCTTTGTAAGCCCTGTAACAACTTGGGCTTAGTTACTAGTCCTGGAAGCCTTGGTTTGAAAAACACTCTGGAAACCCTTGATGGGTTGACTTTTCCTGGAAGCATTGGTTGGACAAACGCTCTGAAAGCCCAGTGACAACTAGGGGTTGAGTTACTATCCCTGGAAGGCCTAGTTGGAACAAACAATCTAGAGCCCTAGACAACTTGGGTAGAGTCCTATCTGGTGATGGTTAGTGATGTCCGACCGTGAGGTCGAATCATTGGTTGAGGGTTGAGGCAGTTTGGCCTATGGAAGCCCTGGTGTGGTTTTGTTTGATTATTCCATGATATCCAACATTGATGCTTGGAATATGGCATTGGGGTGATTGGCTGTGTTGTAGCACAACCTTACTCAGCAAAAAGTCGGGAGAAAGCTTGAAATATTACTCAAAGAACAGTGGCGTACACAAGCATTGGAGAAGTAAGATGTTGAATACAAAACACTGAATGTCCTGGAGTTTAGCAACTCAAGGAAGCGCCAAGAACACTTTGTGTTGCTTACAGGTTTCTTAATATTGATATGTATAATTCATGGAATGAAAAATTCATGCAAGCAAAATCTGCTTTAACTGAGCGTGAAGAAAAGATTAATCAGCTGCTTGTCTACTCACTCCAGAGAATTAGAAATAAAGAATCGGGTTGAACAGCAAATCGTTGCCTCCTTGAACGATCGAAATACAAAAAGCAATAATACAACATTAGTCATCGATGGCAGATTTTTGACATATGCTTTGGAACCTGATCTCCATGACACCTTTCTGAAATTGAGTTGCCAATCCTTCACTGTTATTTGTTGTCGTGTTACACCTCTTCACAAGGCACAGGTCATTACATTAATCAAACACCATGCAAGATGATGAACTCTAAGCATTGGAGATGGTGCCAATGATGTAGGCATGATACAATCTGCTCATGTTGGTGTTGCAATTAGAGGACGAGAAGGGATGCAAGTTGTAATGGCTAGCGATTCTGCAATTTCTCAATTTAGATTCCTGACAGAACTCCTCCTTGTCCATGGAAGGTTGTCATATATTCGTATTTCAAAGCAATCGCCATTGGAATTTTGGACCAAGATTCGCACTTTTGAACAAGAAAGGTGCAAGGAAGATAAAATTTTTCTTTAAGAGAGGAAAAGCTGATGTAGAAATGATCAAGCAATCGAGGTTTTACAAACCTCTGATTGACAAAAATTCTACACCTAACAATAATGATCTGGTATAAATGGGTCACTTTTCTTCCATGCCTGCAACAATCTTTACAGACTTCTGAATATATTAAGCTTGACTTGATGCAAGGTTCCGACATGCCACAAAGAAGCCTTTTGTAGCAATAAAAAAGAATGGAAAGTCACTGATCTGAAAATTCTTCAAAAGTCCCCAAGCATTTGATGCAGGCCAAACTAACATAATTGTATGGCATTGAGCATTCCAAGTCAGCTGACACATCCCTCAGGAGACAGTCAGGTTCTGCCCAAAGCAGTTCGTTTCATGAGCTCAACCAAAAGAGGACAATACTTTCAAACTGTGCGAACGGCCAGAGAAACATGAATTCCACTCCACCTCTACAAATAGATGACGAAGATAGCGCATATGAAAACAACTAAAAGCAGGGACATATTTTCTTCGATCTGGGCATTGATATCTTAGAAGAAATGCATGAAACACGAGAGGAATTACAAAGGTTATCTGGGCTTTTCGATCCAGGGCATCAAAAGCACGAAGATTGTGACATTGAATGGCTTACAAATGATGATATAGAGCGCACCTCTCTGAAGTTGATGGAAAGCAAGGAGAGGTTGAACCGTGTGTTTGGTTTGATTGTTAATGACAGCCAGAAAGAGAAAGCTGTTGTTGACAACAGCGTCCAAATTACTGAATCAAAAATCAAAGCATCTCCCAAAATATTGTCAGCAAACACTGGCTCGTGATGCCATGCAGATATTCGCATCTCTTGCCCATGCAATTGGTATTAACAGCTTATCATTAGAGCTTGAAGACCTTGCTTTCAGTCCTTATTTCTAAATTTATATTCGTGTGTACATACATGGTTAAAAAACCATAGAACATGAGGTAAGCGCTATGAAGGTGTTGGTATTGATGCACTGAAGGAGTTATTAGTTTGCGGCCGGTTAGGAATAGACCTGAACGCAAGATCCTCTCGACAATTGTGAACAAGCTTAGTGATCCAGAAAGGAAAGCGGCCTCAAACGCTGGGTATATCATGTCATGTCTACCAACTGCTCACCCAAATATGAAGGCAGGCATGGTTGATAAAGTAGAGATTTTCGTGTTTCGTCCCCACGTTGGACTGCGGGAAAGATATCATGCTGTCAATTTTTTGAATCACATTCTGCTTAGTAATCACGGTGATGGACCAGAGTTGGCAATACGTCTAGTTGACACATACTTTGCACAACCAAACTGTCAGTGATCGCTTCTATCGCGCTCTTTATTCGACATTTTCGACTCCTGCTCCTATGAAGTCGTCGAAGACAAAGATGTTTCAGGGGCTTATGTTTAAAGCGTTGAAGTCTGATATAAATCCAAAGTGTGTTGCTGCATTTTCAAGTGGTTGCTACAGTGCTTGAGCCTGAGGATGATTATGATGATATCGAACATTTTTTGGAGGTTATGGAAGAAGGTAACTAGATGCAGAAAATGACCTCAAAGCCACTTCACATAGCTTTGTCAACTCAGAGCCAGTTTCCAGTATTACGAGGGTAGAAAATGCTGATAGAAGCGATTCTGAGTTGGATGATGGAGAAATTCCTGGCCATTCTTCTGATTATGGAGATAACAGTACAAAAGATGATAAGGACTTGTTTGGCAATGCCAGGAGTAATAGTGGACAGCCTAGCGCTATCAAGGAGAGGTCGAATTTTTCAGAAGGAATATTAAATACAAGTCTTGATAAATTAGGAAAAAGTAATGCCTGGCCTAAATCTAGCCGCTATGACCCTCGGATTTGTGAACCTACGTATAGCAATGCAGATCGTGCCTTTTGGTGGGAGCTAACATCTTTGGCATCTCATGTACATTCATAAGTAGCAACAATGGCTCGAACTCTTCTTTATGCACCAATCGACAATTTGGATCATCCAATTCAGATCCAACGGTTTGCGGGGGTATGAAGTAAACGAATTTTATGGGAGACAGCACCCCCGTAGATGGTTTAGTTGAAACCATTATTTACCAAGATCGACGACTGTGATGTATTACAGCACCTCTTGGCCCTTTTCCAGAAACCACTATCAGCACCCCACGTAGGTAGTTTTGGGTTTTCCAAAACAATGGGTGATTGTGTCGTAAATGCATATGGCTATAGTGGCGGGACCCAAAATGCACTATTCATCCTTTAAGACTTTCGATTCTTTTTGGGTTTTATATTATATATTATATATATAATATTAAAACATATATTTTGTAAATTTTAATAATTCCAGCACTTTCAAGAATCAGTTTCAAAACTGATCATAACAGTTAGGAAGTTATTTCAGAAGGCTGATATAAAAACAGAGATAGGAGGAGGAGAAGGGTTCCGATTTTTTCAGATCTCCAGGCAGTAATCTTTGTACTGAAGATTTCAAGTGATTTATGAAGGAAAAGCAAGATCCTAGTATTTGTTGATCTTGACACGTCTTCTAGTTTTCATAATGTATTTTCAGTCCTTGAATAAAATGAAGTAAGAAGAAGCAGGTCTCTTTTTGCATGTGTAAATAAGAGTTAAAACCCTTAATAGGCACTCCTTCATTTTAGTTGTTCTTCTCTTTTAATTCTTCTAAATTCTGAGATAATAGATTTTGTACAGCAACATATTGTTTTGGGCTTTTTCCTTTCATTCCTCTTCTGAACATTTCATTCTATATCAGCAAATAATAGCATTGTGGATTGTTTATAGCATTTGATTTTTAAAATGCAATCATTGAACTCTGGAGGTGATTGAACATGGATCCATATCTCTGTGACATAGTTATTTGAATGTCTTGAGCACGGATTCCTTTACACAGCAAGGAATTGTTTCTCAAGGTACAACATTAATTGGAGCCGTTGCCGGGGATCGAAGAAGCGAAGTTCATTTCCCTGGGTTTTATTTCTACTTCCTCTGGTTTTTCAGTGAGGAGGAAGTTTTTGGTTGTGTTTACTTTGTACAAAATTCTTATTTTCACAAAGCCAAACATGAAGTCACATACCTTGCAGCAGATGGTTTCATAATCCTTTCTTTTTGATGGTGAATAAGATTCAGATTTGAAGATTGGTTGTTTATTATTCACCTGGCGACTCCACGGATGAAAGTTTCATTAGATGAAGAATTTTCCTAGCAAGAAGATGAGAAAGTATCATGGAAGAAACATGTATCAGAATTTCCATTTTTTTAAGGGGGTTCTATTTTTTACTATCAGTTTAGTAATCCATTTTCCCATTTATATTAAAAGGATTGTTTCCTACTTTGTTTTCTCAGAAGACTACAAGGCCCAAAATGTAAATTCATTATTGGAAAAAGATGATTTTGCTTCTACTTGCATTATAAATCTTGACACAAGTGTATCTCCTAAACATGAAAGGAGGGATGATTGTTGTATTAGAATCCCAGAAGATAATCAGTTACAGTCTAGGCATAAAGGTGCTGATTCATCATCTTTGGATGATAATATTTTTCCTCATAAGAAATTGACTGTTTTTCAGTTCAAAAACAGAGAAATCTTTAAACCCCTGAAGCTGCCCACTATTCTCCATCAATATCCTTCAAACATATTTAAGTCTTTGCCAAGTTTCTCCGGGAAGGAGAAGGACATTTCAGCTGAATCACATATCTTGGAATTTGAATACTTTCTGGACAAATTTCAAATCATTTATGAAGACGTAGCCTTAAGGATGTTTTTTCCATTCTTTAAAGCACGATGCTCAGCAATGGTTTCAGTGTTTGGAAGAAAATTCAATTAATTCTTGGAAAGATCTTCAAGATGTATTTCTTACATATTGCAGCGATAGTAAGTCATATGAAGAGCACCGTTTGGAATTATATTCAATCTGAAGGCAAAGCAATGAATCAATTTCTAAGTTTAATATGAGGTTTTAAAAAATTTATTTCAGCATGCCAGAAGAAATTAGACCTCCAAAAGCAGCAACTATGGTCTATTATTTGAAAGCTCTTTCTATCGCCTTAGCTTTTTATCTCAAGGAGAGAAAGCCTAGTACTCTGAAGTTGATGTTTCTCCATGCGCAAGAAATCGAAGATAATGCGTGGGCTTCTAGAAATTTTTCCTGCAATACAGAAAGTCCAAGTTTTGTCAAAAATAAGAGGGCTTGTGAAGGAAACATTGGAATTTCTTTATAAGAGAATGTAAGTTCAGAGTTGAATACAGTTTTTCAAAAAGTGTCAAAAGGTTCCTGTATTGACAAAGAACAAGAATCCAAGTCTTTTGAAGATTCTAGTCAAAACTTAGTTGCAACAGCTGAACTACATTATGAAAGCATGAAATATCACTGCAATAATTTTGTGAGTAGTGAGGAAAATAGTGCAGTTTCTCAGACATGTTTGCAAGAAGAGGAAAAATTTTGTCAAGAATTGATGTTGAGTGAAGAACATCAGAATTATGGAGAGCAAACCTTGGATGTGTATTTTCAGCCTGAATGCTTGCCTACAGGAAGTAGTAGTCAGCTTCCTAACACACAGTTCCTAATTGAAGGGTCAAACAATGAAAGAAGATGCCATGTTCAAAGACCTCTGCAAAATGCTCAAGAAAAGAAGATAACCAAAATTTTGTCTCATGATTTTTATGATCCAGTTGCTGAATATATGGCAAATTTCTTCAGTCAGCAACAAGCTTCAATGCCAGGGTATGTACAAAATTTTGTAGATGAAAATTTTTCATGGTCCATTCCTCTTTTGATTTTTAAATCTCAGTGGTATGAAGGTATTAAATCTAACAAGCAGATGCTGGATTGGTTCCATTGGAAGGTTGACTTCACTTGATTAAGTTCAACCATGCTTATATATATAGGATTTGCACATAAATAAGCTCAGGAGTTGAGCATTTCCAGTTGCAGTAGTTCTAAGTTTCAAATTTTCAGTTCAAAATAAAGACCCTAGAAGAAGGAGGGTTCAGAGAAGTTTTGAAATTTTCAGAGATTTGTGAACTGGGAGACAATTCAGTCTAATTTGACTCCATGCCCAATAAAGGCTACTGATCTATAGGTTCTCAGCACTTTGCAGCCAAAGCACTGTCCCCAATTGGAGCCATATGTTGTAGCACAACCTTACTCAGCAAAAATTCAGGAGAAAGCTTGAAATATTACTCAAAGAATAGTGGCGTACACAAGCATTGGAGAAGTAAGATGTTGAATACAAAAAACTGAATGTCCTGGAGTTTAGCAACTCAAGGAAGCGCCAAGAACACTTTGTGTTGCTTACAGGTTTGTTTATATTGATATGTATAATTCATGGAATGAAAAATTCATGCAAGCAAAATCTGCTTTAACTGAGCGTGAAGAAAAGATTAATCAGCTGCTTGTCTACTCAGTGCAGAGAATTAGAAATAAATAATCGGGTTGAACAGCAACTCGTTGCCTCCTTGAACGATCGAAATACAAAATGCAATAATACAACATTAGTCATCGATGGCAGATGTTTGACATATGCTTTGGAACCTGATCTCCGTGACACCTTTCTGAAATTGAGTTGCCAATGCTTCACTGTTATTTGTTGTCGTGTTACACCTCTTCACAAGGCACAGGTCATTACATTAATCTGACACCATGCAAGATGATGAACTCTAAGCATTGGAGATGGTGCCAATGATGTAGGCATGATACAAGCTGCTCATGTTGGTGTTGCAATTAGAGGACGAGAAGGGATGCAAGCTATAATGGCCAGCGATTCTGCAATTTCTCAATTTAGATTCCTGACAGAACTCCTCCTTGTCCATGGAAGGTTGTCATATATTCATATTTCAAAGCAATCGCCATTGGAATTTTGGACCAAGATTCACGCTTTTGAACAAGCAAGGTGCAAGGAAGATAACATTTTCTTTAAGAGAGGAAAAGCTGATGTAGAAATGATCAAGCAATCGAGGTTTTACAAACCTCTGATTGACAAAAATTCTACACCTAACAATAATGATCTGGTATAAATGGGTCACTTTTCTTCCATTCCTGCAACAATATTTACAGACTTTTGAATATATTAACCTTGACTTGATGCAAGGTTCCGACATGCCACAAAGAAGCCTTTTGCAGCAATAAAAAAGAATGGACAGTCACTGATCTGAAAATTCTTCAAAAGTCCCCAAGAATTTGATGCAAGCCAAACTAACATAATTGTATGGCATTGAGCATTCTAAGTCAGCTAACACGTCCCTCAGGAGACAGTCAGGTTCTGCCCAAAGCAGTTCGTTTCATGAGCTCAACCAAAAGAGGACAATACTTTCAAACTGTGCGAACGGCCAGAGAAACATGAATTCCACTCCACCTCTACAAATAGATGACGAAGATAGCGCATATGAAAACAACTAAAAGCAGGGACATATTTGCTTCGATTTGGACATTGATATCTTAGAAGAAATGCATGAAACACGAGAGGAATTACAAAGGTTATCTGGTCTTTTCGATCCAGGACATCAAAAGCACGAATATTGTGACATTGAATGGCTTACAAATGATGATATAGAGCGCACCTCTTTGAAGTTGATGGAAAGCAAGGAGAGGTTGAACCGTGTGTTTGGTTTGATTGTTAATGACAGCCAGAAAGAGAAAGCTGCTGTTGACAGCAGCGTCCAAATTACTAAATCAAAAATCAAAGCATCTCCCAAAATAGTGTCAACAAACACTGGCTCGTGATGCCATGCAGATATACACATCTCTTGCCCATGAAATTGGTATTAACAGCTTATCATCAGAGCTTGAAGACCTTGCTTTCAGTCCTTATTTCTAAATTTATATTCGTGTGTACATACATGGTTAAAAAACCATAGAACATGAGGTAAGCGCTATGAAGGTGCCGGTATTGATGCACTGAAGGAGTTATCAGTTTGCGTCCAGTTAGAAATAGACCTGAACGCAAGATCCTCTCGAAAATTGTGAACAAGCTTAGTGATCCAGAAAGGAAAGCGGCCTAAAACGCTGGGTATCTCATGTCATGTCTACCAACTTCTCACCCAAATATGAAGGCAGGAGTGGTTGATAAAGTAGAGATTTTCGTGTTTCGTCCCCACGTTGGACTGCGGGCAAGATATCATGCTGTCAATTTTTTGAATCACATTCTTCTTAGTAATCATGGTGATGGACCAGAGTTGGCAATACGTCTAGTTGACACATACTTTGCACAACCAAACTGTCAGTGATCGCTTCTATCGCGCTCTTTATTCGACATTTTCGACTCCTGCTCCTATGAAGTCGTCAAAGACAGAGATGTTTCATGGGCTTATGTTTAAAGCGTTGAAGTTGTTGGAGTACCCATGTTTTGGCTAGATAGCACATAGAGCAGAAAACATAAAGGTAGGGAGAGCAGACAGCATAGGGCACCTAACAAGGGTGAATCCTATACCATTATTCTGATGCCTACCAGAAGAACATGAAACAATATGGAAATGTAATAAACAGAGTAAGAAAAAATCACCTATAGTAATAGACCAGGATCCTGTGAAATGTGCTTTGATTAATTGATGCAAAACCAGTCATGTACAATAAGCTCAATGGCTGTTACAGTCTAGACTTCTCCCCCCAACCTATTACGTACAAACTACTCTGCTATTCCCTCCCATGACTGTTCTAACAGTCAAGAATGAATCCCTCTAACAGCAAATGCCCAGCAATGCAACAACAACCTTTTAATTCGTTTATGGGAATTCTTTATAGGAGAAGAGGAAGAGACAGAGGTAGATAGACAATTAAATGGGATTCATTAAGACAGCAGGACGAAAGTGTTCACGCCCATGCTGCTTAATGGAAAAATGCAGCGCTGTATGTACTCTGAGACTGGTTTGGAGATCTCTGTCGAGTTGAGATTGACCTCTGATACTTCTTTAAATCCTTACGGAGCCTGGAGTTCTGTGCTGCCATTCTGAAATAAATGACATGGATGGAAGTCCATGACTTCTCCATACCTCCATTATTGTTGCTCAAACAGTCTTTAATGAAGCTTCTGTCTGTGCATTTAATTTCCCTGGGCTCGAGAGGCATGGAGAACACTGTAGGAATGGTGTACGTCTGGAGAGAACGTACTCTGCTGATATTTAACACAGATAAGACTTTTACAGTGCGTTCTTGGTCTTTGAACTGTGCCTTAATCCTTTGAATGCGGGATTATAACCATTGATCTTCAATTACAGGCTCAAATCCCCTTCAAATCCTGTTTCTGCTGCTTCGCTGGCCGGCTGAAATGGCCTCTCTATACTATCTTCACAATGAATAGACCTGTTAAAAACCAGGCAGTGGTGACGGAAAAATGCTACAGAGGCGGAGGAATGGTGGTGGAAGAGTGGAGAGGGCGGAAATGATGAAGAGCGGTGGAAGAACTGTTGTTAGCGTAAAAGCCTCAAGGCTATCTCTTGGGCGAATTACAAAGGAAACACGGAAAACAATGGAGCGGGGCCGTGGAAGTGGGGCCAACCGTGGTGGGGGGTGATTAAACCTGAGCCGTGGATCTGCATGGGAAACGGACGGCGGGGATCAAATCGCACAACCGCAATCGGAGGTCGGAGCGGGGAGCAATCGCAATGCACAACAGGGATGTTCCGATTGCGATTAGGGAGATGCTGCGATTAAACACCAACCATCGGATCTGGGATCAGATCGACGGTCCACGTCTAATCAGAGGGAGATGGAGAGGGGCAGCGGAGCAGCGATGCGACAGTGTTGAGCCGTTAGATCGGTGGGAGAATGGACGGCTACGATAGAATCGGAAGACGGAGGGAAGGCTTGCAAATGCGATCGGAGGGGCGAAGCGATTGAGCGCTGACCGTTGATCGCAGGGCAGATCAACGGCCAGGATGAACTCGGAGGATTGCAATCAGGGAATCGGAGGACAGAGTTGCGATTGATCGGAGGGCGCACTTAACATGTTGCGATTGAGATCGGGCAGGGGGCTACGATTAGCGCTCCGCCGTCAGATCTTGTGATAGATCGACGGCCCAAAACTCATCGCAGGACTTGTGTGTTAAAACAATCGCATCGGGGGTTTTCAATGATGCACGGGAATTGCACCCGCCCGACGCTCCGATTGCGATTTGCCCCCAAGGCCTAAGCACTTGGCTTTGGGGAAGGGTCGCGTGGGGAAGTGGTTAAGGGACTGGCGGAAAGGGGCTAGGCCTATAGGGTGAAAATGTGAAGTTGGGAAACACTTTTTGCCCTTTTTTGACGTTGAAAATTGTAATTTTCTATGTTTTTCAACTTCAACTCCACTAAACTCATATTTTTATCGCAAATTATGCTTTGACATAAAAACAAGAATTGTAGAGAATTGTCTTACCTCCATACCGATATTTTTTTTTTTAAAAAATATTGACATATAGAGGGGTAAATTTGTTTTTTACTAACTGCATATACTTGAAATTTTCAGGAAAACATAAATAGTCACTTTTTTATCCTTTACTTTTTTTAGGGAAGGTTATTCATTTTTTGGAAAAAAACCATAGCATCATAATCTGCATATATTGCACTAGTGCACAGACTATTTTTTTGGTAATTTTCGGATCAAATCACTATTTTTTATTATTTTTTGAAATGGACGAAGACAAAAAAACAGTGATGTTTCAGTACATTTTATTATCCTTTGATTTTCTTTTCAATGTGATCGTCAATAAGAAAAATGAGAGTACCCTTTTGAAGTAGACAGGGAAAGGAAGTGCACTATGATTTTTTTAAATTTTTTGGTGTCCTCATTTGAAAGTTATTGAATTTTCATTCAGTGCAATTTTTCGAACAATGAAATTCCATAGTGACATAGTTTAGTAAAAAATTAATAAAAAATTGAATTTTTTAATGAAACTCGATAAATCTCACATCATCAAAAACTAGATTTAGAGACGAATCTAATGGTACTTGGTCCGACATATAACATTTTGTTTTTGTAGGTGTTCTGCCCCTCCAAAGTTGCAGGTTTCTCAAAACTGCAGAGGTTTCTGAGTTTTCTGTTGACCAGAAACTCTCGGCCGAGAAAAACTCTCGGCCGAGACATTTTTAAAACTCTCGGCCGAGAGTTTTAAACCAATTTATGCGCGGGAAAACTCCCGGGCAAAAGTTTTAAAAACTCTCGGCCGAGAGTTTGCGGCCGAGAGTTTGCACAATAAAACTCTCGGCCGAGAGTTTTTGAATGTAAAAAACTCTCGGCCGAGAGTTTTTCTAACTCTTGGCCGAGAGTTTGTGGCCGAGAAAATTCACACAACTCTCGGCCGAGAAATATTGTTGACTTTTTTTCTCGGCTGAGAAATTAAAAAACTCTCTCGAATTCTATCTCATGCCAAAAAGTGTTTCCCAACTTCGCGTTTTCGCCCTATAACAAGGTCGGAATATGGGTTTTTGTGCTCATTTTAATGGGTTTTAAGGGGTTTAAAGGGGAACGATAGAGGAATAAAGGGGAGAAGAGGGAAAACAAAGGGCAGGGGAAGAATTTAAAGGGGATCTTGGGGGGATTTGAGGGGTAATAAAGGAAATAAAAGGGGAGACAAGGGGATGAAAAGAGGCTAAATGAGGGGAAATAAGAGGGAAAAGGAAGCCTTTGGGCATTTCTTCATCAACAGAGAGGCTTTATAAGGGAAATCAGTAGAGGGGAAACTGTCAAAGGATAAAAGACACATGGAGGCTTCAAGGAGACTGTGTTTTCAGAGGAAATGCATTCCTTGAAGACTCAAAAATGATTTAGCCCCCTATTTGCTTGTCAAAAATTTCATAGGGGGGGCTAACAGTGGCTCCACATTGGGATGGCTTCTTCTTGAAGGAGTCAAGAATTCAGAAATTGATCTCTGGGTGTAGGCCAGATGCCTGCTGCTTGAACCATCCATTTCTTCTTTGATCAGCTGCCACAAACTATGAAGACAACATATTAGCAAAAACAATTCTCCCAAACAACTACCTACCCACACTATAGTCCTAACATTTTTTCTTTTTGGGTGCATTTGGACTTGCAGACCCTTTTACATCATCAATTTTTACAAACAGGAAAAAATAGACCTAATCTACTTCTACCCTTATTACTCCATGAGACCCGATTAGACTGTTGGTCTCATATGCTTCTCTACCTACACTACTACCTGCTAGGATTAGACTGTCTAACAGGTTTCTTTTCTATATTCTAAGACAAATGAAACAACTAACCTACTTGCTCATAGGCTGAGCTTTATTGAGCTTTTCCTACCTACCCTACCCTAACTGAAAATCTCTGATGCTTCAAGTGATACAATAATGCCAGTGCAGCCAGTCTAATAACAACAAAAAAGGATATGAGCATTGACTGCCTGTCAGAGATAACCACAGGGTGCTCTGCATGTGGTCCTTCAAAACTGAAGTCACCATCAGTGGTGACCAATTCTGATGTATTTGGCTCTTGCAAAAGATTGATGCTTGTGGAGCTGAGCCGATCAGGGCCTCCATGTAGTCTGCCACAGGGTCAGCAAACTCATGATGTAAACTTTTTTCTTCAAAGCCTACCACGACTGATAGGCTGTCTGCATCCTGGGCAGCTTCAATCATTGCATCTGTAGTGGGGCCTTTGCAATTACACTCCACCTCTTCCTGGTTGGGATTATTTGGCATATGGGCATCGACCAGGAATACCTCCTCTTCCTCTGGATAAAGGCCGAGACGCCTGCGGGGAAGGAGATCTCGCTCATCTTCAATGCAGCTTGAGCTAGAGGGCTCATTATATTCAACAGTGCTGTCCTCTAGTACCACAGGTAAGTTCTGCTGCAACGGGCTAAACTCTGTGAAAAAATCAACATATTCTTGAGCAGGGGCTTCTTTGATTACCTTAATCCCTTCGGGAGAAGGCTCTGGATATTCGTTCCGCTCAAGACTTCCCTCATCTCTTTTCTCCTCGTCCTCTGCGCTGAAGAGCTGCTGGCCTCTGTCCGCTTGGCAAGTATAACTGATGTTCGGATATAAAGCAGATAGAAGATTCAATGAATCTTTGTCTGCTATTATGCTTTCAACACTTTCTCCATCAATATCATAGATGGCCGGCATTAGCTCATTATTTTCTTGAAGTTGATGGTCGTAGTCTTCCTCCCATGAGACCTCTGATGATGGCTGTGCAAGCTGGGTTTCCCTTTGGAAAAAATCATCGTCAAACATATCCACGTCAGAGAAATCATAATTGTAAGTATTGTCACCCATCAAATCTTCAGGACTCTCAGCAATTCTTTCTTCAAAATACTCTGCAAGTTCATTCTCTAATTCAAGCTCTAGTTCATCATACATGCTTGCCATGCGACTTCTGTCTTGCAGAGATCTGATTTGTCTTTCTCGAGGACAAGGGGTAGGTCTTTCCCAATCACCCCCTCTGGTTTCAGCCTCATATTCTGGCTCTTTTACATTTAGCAAGGAGTAGGTAGTCTCTATCAGTCTTTCCAGCTTGTTCTCTAAAGAGATCTGCGCTATTTGCTCTTTTCGGTCCTTCCTTGCTGCTTTTAATCTCTCTTCCCTGCACCGTATGTTGTATTTGACAGTGATTGCTATATCCCGCATTTCCTCCAGGCTCAAAGGCTCTTTTTGCCTGATATGGAATTCCACCTCGGGGTCAAAAGAACTTGGATAGTGCAATAAAGCCCATCCCAAAGGTGGTTTTATATTAGAAGGCATTGCATCATATACCTTATTGAACCTGCCTGAAAAATCTTGCACTGTCTCTCCTGGCTGCCTTCTCAAATTTTGATATTCTTTTAGGATGAGGAGAGCATTCTTCGGGGCCGCCCATCTATCAAGGAAAACTTGAGAAAACTGATGGAAGCAGAAAATGCTTGCTTCTGGAAGGCCTTTGAGCCAACTCTTAACATTCCCTTGTAACGACAAAGCAAACATCCTAATGCACACATCATCTTCTTCTATTTCATACAGCTCAAGTAAATCCTCCAGATTTTGAACATGTTCTTCAGCAGAGGACCCTTTATTTTCCCCATCAAAATGAGGCAGCTGGTTTATTAATTCCGTAGGGAGGGGTTGGAAGAAGAGAGGTAAAACCAGAGGCTTATATCTTTCTATGACCTTTGTAGGTGTGGGTGATGTAACAATAGGCTCATGGCTACTTGAATCTTCTTGAAGAGTGGGAGATACAACATGAGCTTCTTGTTCCACCAGGTTTTTCACAGGAGTATAGGTCTGCTCACGGTCTGAAGACTGAGGCTTGAGATCTTTCCCATACTCATCATGGGTTTCATCTTTGTACACTTGATTAGGCTTAAAGTAGGACAGAACATAGTGATAGAAAAAAACAATGAATCCTTTAAACCAAATCCAACCAGTATGTTCTACCCTTCCATGAGGTCTGGCCATCTTTCAAGTTCTTCCTCCAGTGGAGTCTTCTAGGATTATGGAGTGTGGAGTCGCCAGGTGGATGGATTTAACAATTTGAAGCAGGATGTTGTCCACCATCATCAATGAGAAGCCAATCTAGAGACAAAGCAGATATGTCCCCAGTGGAGTCGCCATTATGTTGGGGTTCCCATGTTTTGGCCAGATTGGCAAGACCAAAAGATGAGACAACATCAGAACCACTTTGGGGCCCTAGGATCTAGCCCTCCTGGACCCGGAGAGGGATCTCTCCAAATAGATCAAAGAATGATGTATCTTTGAAGCTCAGAATGAGATGTTAGGCTAGTTATGAAGCACAAAGGGGGTTTTAAAATGATTTGGTTGAAGGGTTGCTGGGTTGGTTAGGGGATCATGGACTGGGAAAGCAATGGAAGGAAAGGAACAAAACAGCAGGTTGTTTCAGCAAAGAGGACTAGCCAAGAAAGTGCCATCCATTGGGCTATGGAGTCATGAGAGGAAATTACTTGCACCCACTAGCCAAGGCTTCCAAAGGGCAAGTCATCTACACTAAAGGATCTTTTAGGCAGATGGTGGGATGGAACATTAAGGAGAGAAAAGTGAAAGAAGGAGAACAACCAGATTTCTATCTATAGATCAGGTCAGAGGTCATTTAACTCCAGACCTGCTTGGACATACTCAAAGGCAGCTCTCAAGGAGACAATGGGGCTGCTTATAGATCAGACCAGAGGTCATTTAACTCCAGATCTGCTTTAGCAACTCCAGGGGAAAAAACAGAGATAGATTTGACAAAGAAGCATCCAAGTGGCAAACCCCCAAGTTCATACATTAGCCAGCAGGCAATAACATCCGCTGCACTGGTTAAACCCATGAATTAACTCTTAGATAGCACATAGAGCAGAAAACATAAAGGTAGGGAGAGCAGATAGCATAGGGCACCTAACAAGGGTGAATCCTATACCATTATTCTGATGCCTACCAAAAGAACATGAAACAATATGGAAATGTAATAAACAGAGTAAGAAAACATCACCTATAGTAATAGACCAGAATCCTGTGAAATGTTCTTTGATTAATTGATGCAAAACCAGTCATGTACAATAAGCTCAATGGCTGTTACAGTATAGACTTCTCCCCCCAGCCTATTACGTACAAACTACTCTGCTATTCCCTCCCACGACTGTTCTAACAGTTAAGAATGAATCCCTCTAACAGCAAATGCCCAGCAAGGAAACAACAACCTTTTAATTTGTTTCTGGGAATTCTTTATAGGAGAAGAGGAAGAGATAGAGGTAGATAGACAATTAAATGGGATTCATTAAGACAGCAGGACGGAAGTGTTCACGCCCATGCTGCTTAATGGCAAAATGCAGCGCTGTATGTACTCTAAGACTGGTTTGGAGATCTCTGTCGGGTCGAGATTGACCTCTGATACTTCTTTAAATCCTTACGGAGCCTGGAGTTCTGTGCTACCATTCTGAAATAAATGACATGGATGGAAGTCCGCGACTTCTCCATACCTCCATTATTGTTGCTCAGACAGTCTTTAATGAAGCTTATGTCTGTGCATTTAATTTCCCTGGGCTCGAGAGGCATGGAGAACGTTGTAGGAATGGTGTACGTCTGGAGAGAACGTACTCTGCTGATATTTAACACAGATAAGACTTTTACAGTGCGTTCTTGGTCTTCGAACTGTGCCTTAATCCTTTGAATGCGGGATTATAACCATTGATCTTCAATTACAGGCTCAAATCCCCTTCAAATCCTATTTCTGCTGCTTTGCTGGCCGGCTGAAATGGCCTCTCTGTACTATCTACACAATGAATAGACCTGTTACAAACCGGGCAGTGGCGACGAAAAAATGCTGTAGAGGCGGAGGAATGGTGGCGGAAGAGTGGAGAGGGCGGAAATGATGAAGAGCGGTGGAAGAATTGTTGTTAGCGTAAAAGCCTCAAGGCTATCTCTTGGGCGAATTACAGAGGAAACACGGAAAACAATGGAGCGGAGCCATGGAAGTGGGGCCAACCGTGGCGGGGGGCGATTAAACCTGAGCCGTGGATCTGCACGGGAAACGGACGGCGGGGATCAAATCGCACAACCGCAATCGGAGGTCGGAGCGGGGAGCAATTGCAATGCACAACAGGGATGTTCCGATTGCGATTGGGGAGACGCTGCGATTAAACACCAACCGTCGGATCTGGGATCAGATCGATGGTCCACGTCTAATCGGAGGGAGATGGAGAGGGGCAGCAGAGTAGCGATGCGACAGCGCTGAGCCGTTAGATCGGCGGGAGAATGGACGGCTGCGATAGAATTGAAGGACGGAGGGAAGGCTTGCAAATGCGATCGGAGGGGCGAAGCGATTGAGCGTTGACTATTGATCGTGGGGCAGATCAACGGCCAGGATGAACTCGGAGGATTGCAATCGGGGAATCGGAGGACAGGGTTGCGATTGATCGGAGGGTGCACTTAACATGTTTCGATTGTGATCGGGTAGGGGGCTGCGATTAGCGCTCCGCCGTCAGATCTTGTGATAGATTGACGGCCCAAAACTCATCGCAGGACTTGTGTGTTAAAACAATCGCATCGGGGGTTTTCAATGATGCACGGGAATTGCACCCTCCCGACGCTCCGATTGTGATTGACCCCCAAGGCCTAAGCACTTGGCTTTGGGGAAGGGTCGCGTGGGGAAGTGGTTAAGGGACTGGCGGAAAGGGGCTAGGCCTATAACAAGGTCGGAATATGGGTTTTTGTGCTCATTTTAATGGGTTTTAAGGGGTTTAAAGGGGAACGATAGAGGAATAAAGGGGAGAAGAGGGAAAACAAAGGGCAGGGGAAGAATTTAAAGGGGATCTTGGGGGGATTTGAGGGGTAATAAAGGAAATAAAAAGGGATACAAGGGGATGAAAAAAGGCTAAATGAGGGGAAATAAGAGGGAAAAGGAAGCCTTTGGGCATTTCTTCATCAATAGAGAGGCTTTATAAGGGAAATCAGCAGAGGGGAAATTGTCAAAGGATAAAATACACATGGAGGCTTCAAGGAGACTGTGTTTTCAAAGGAAATGCATTCCTTGAAGACTCAAAAATGATTTAGCCCCCTATTTGCTAGTCAAAAATTTCATAGGGGGGGCTAACAGAAGTCTGATATAAATCCAAAGCGTGTTGCTGCATTTTCAAGTGGTTGTTACAGTGCTTGAGCCTAAGGATGATTATGATGATATCGAATATTTTGTGGAGGTTATGGAAGAAGGTAACCAGATGCAGAAAATGACCTCAAAGCCACTTCACATAGCTTTGTCAACTCAGAGCCAGTTTCCAGTATTACGAGGGTAGAAAATGCTGATAGAAGCGATTTTGAGTTGGATGATGGAGAAATTCCTGGCCATTCTTCTGATTATGGAGATAACAGTACAAAATATGATAAGGACTTGTTTGGAAATGCCAGGAGTAATAGTGGACAGCCTAGCACTATCAAGGAGAGGTCGAATTTTTCAGAAGGAATATCAAATACAAGTCTTGATAAATTGGGAAAAAGTAATGCCTAGCCTAAATCTGGCCGCTATGACCCTCAGATTTGTGAACCTGCGTATAGCAATGTAGATCATGCCTTTTGGTGGGAGCTGACATCTTTGGCATCTCATGTACACTCATCAGTAGCAACAATGGCTCGAACTCTTCTTTATGCACCAATCGACAATTTGGATCATCCAATTCAGATCCAATGGTTTGCGGGGGTATGAAGTAAACGAAGTTTATGGGAGACAGCACCCCCGTATATGGTTTAGTTGAAACCATTATTTACCAAGATCGACGGCTGTGATGTATTACGGCACCTCTTGGCCCTTTTCCAGAAACCACTATCAGCACCCCCCATAGGTAGTTTTGGGTTTTCCAAAACAATGGGTGATTGTGTCGTAAATGCATATGGCTGTAGTGGCGGGACCCAAAATGCAATATTCATTCTTTAAGACTTTCGATTCTTTTTGGGTTTTATATTATATATTATATATATAATATTAAAACATATATTTTGTAAATTTTAATAATTCCAGCACTTTCAAGAATCAGTTTCAAAACTGATCATAGCAGTTAGGAAGTTATTTCAGAAGGCTGATATAAAAATAGAGATAGGAGGAGGAGAAGGGTTCCGATTTTTTCAGATCTCCAGGCAGTAATCTTTGTACTGATGATTTCAAGTGATTTATGAAGGAAAAGCAAGATCCTAGTATTTGTTGATCTTGACACGTCTTCTAGTTTTCATAATGTATTTTCAGTCCTTAAATAAAATGAAGTAAGAAGCAGTAGGTCTCTTTTTGCATGTGTAAATAAGAGTTAAAACCCTTAATAGGCGCTCCTTCATTTTAGATTTTCTTCTCTTTTAATTCTTCTAAAGTCTGAGATAATAGATTCTGTACAGCAGCATATTTTTTTGGGCTTTTTCCTTTCATTCCTCTTCTGAACATTTCATTCTATATCAGCAAATAATAGCATTATGGATTGTTTATAGCATTTGATTTTTAAAATGCAATCATTGAACTCTGGAGGTGATTGAACATGGATCCATATCTCTGTGACATAGTTATTTGAATGTCTTGAGCACGGATTCCTTTACACAGCAAGGAATTGTTTCTCAAGGTACAACAGGCTGAAGGAAATATTTGATTCAGCCCAATGTTGTTCGAGTGGTACATGGAAGTCCCTAACTTGGTTGAATTTTTCAAATATTAATAAGATATTTTCCTCTTATATTTTATGGGTAACTGTACTTTTTGTTATGTGATATTAATGGTTCTTTTGTATTTTTATTTTGTTGATTATATGCTATTTATAAGCATGATTTATGACATACTTTAGATATGGCTCTCAAAATGTTTTGATTAGTAGATGAAATTTTAATGAATTCATGACCTAATAGATTATCTTGCAGCTATTATAAGGAGGCATTAGTCCTTCTTGATGATTCTCAGATAAGTATGAGACCATATGCTTAGATGTGTAACTAGGACTTGTATATTGTGTTTTTGTGATATGTTTGACGTAATACCTGTCATGGCTAGTAGGGTTCAGGTAAATTCCGTGTTTAAGTGTTTTCTTTAGTAGCCTTATTTCATGGTTATTTATCACTTCTGGAAGTTTCATGAAGTTATGGGCATAGGCCTGAGTCCTTGCCCTAAAACCGTGGCTCAGATTTGAGGGTCATTGGCACAGAACTACTTGAATAAGGCTCCAATCGCACGGATGCCTTGTTGTGCATGAAATTGGATGGTTTTAGCCACATGGAGGGTTTGTTATCAATGTGATTAGTGCTCTAGTTCAGTCAAATAGCAAGTTGGCTCAGGAGTTGGACCCCTAGAGGGGTTGGTTGGCTCTTGAATTTTTTGTAGCATCTAAGGAAGGTAATATTGGTCTTATATTGTTGGTTCCACTTCCTTAAATATAATTCAGGAGTTGAATCATATCATAGTAACTCTTTTTCACATTTTTACACCAGTCGACCTGTTAGCTTGGGTAAATGTGGGAGGAGGGTGTTACAACCTTAACAATCCTCAATTATTGGGAATGAAAATAGCCTCTTTGGCCTTCTTATCTGTGATATTAGAAAATATTATGATAGATATATGAAGGAGATATGTTGATCCCTATGACACAAATATTATGACGAACATATGACAAAGATATAATGAAAAAACTATGACAAAGATATCATGACATATATATGATTGTTCCACTACATTTTTATTGCTAATGTTATCTCTACATAATTTCTTATGATGATATGGGGTGAATGCATTGTGAAAAGGTTAAAAATGTTTTAAAATTAAGTTATATACAACACATACTTCTAGCCCTAAGAAAATTAACAATGTCACTACTCTACTTGTTATTAAATATATAATAATGTAAAAGTGTGAAAATAATCAAATAAACAATCTACAATTTGAATCTTAATCAAATTGGCCTACAAATGAAGCTTGGGCATGAATTTTAGTGAACCAAGGTAAATTTGGCCCACTTCACAAAAATGCACGCGTAGCCTTCATTTCAAGGACAAATTGAATTATCCAACTTGGTGAGTATTTTTCTGCTCATAAGTAACATTAATACAACTAAATTTTTCAAATTTAGTGATCTGAAGGTAGAATTTAATGTAGATGAAATTTTTGGAGCAATCGTAGTTCACAATGTCTCCCCAAAAGTGTCAACGATTTTTGAAGAGTAGAAACTTATTAGAATCAAATTAGTGTTAAAAAATAGTAATTAAATAGTATACAATTTGAATCAAGCAAATTTGCCAAGAAATGAAGTTAGGAGTGCATTTAGTGAAGAATGGAAATTTTAGCCTATTTCACAAAAATGCACGCCCAACCTTCATTTCAAGGCCAAATTGAATGATTCAACTTAAAGAGTATTTTTTAAATCATAGGTAACATTTTCTTTTTGTAAGTTTGGTAGTACCTTTCATTTTTCTCTTTTTTCACTCCATCTTCATCAACATGTCCAGATACATCACCACGATCGAGGAAGGGAATTGAACCTATGATGAGTGCAATAACAGCCCACCTCATCATCATTTAACCAAGACCCCACGGACTAATCATAGGTAACATTAATACAATTAAATATTTTTAATTATTCACATATATATATATATATATATATATATTTATTTATTTCGTTCAAGAATACTCAAAATTGCATGGATTTCATAGGTTAAAAGGTAGGGTTTGTCTTCCTCAAGATTTCTGTCAAGATTGGATAATACACTATGAATTTTAATAATATCGTGAAAAAAGATGGATGTATCATAAAATTCCATTATATCAAATTTTCCAAAGTTAAGTAAAAATTTGAGTACTTAATGTCTCGTGTCATCGATTGTGTCCTCATTTGAGATGACGAGAACTATTTCCATTGCCTCATCTAGTTGTTGTAATAAAAAACATAGTCAATAATGTTTAGTACACTAATTATATCATTATCCAAGACAAAAAATCACTTTATTCATGTATTTTACATAATGATATCAAGTCAATTTGGAGTTGAAAAAAAAAATTATGACCCTAGGTATATACATCGAGCCAAAATTTTGACAAGAAAAGTATCCAACATCCTTATCCCACATGGCCACCCTAAATTTCAAATATTTCCTTTGATCATATAATCACATTTAATCACCATTCCTCTGCATTTTCTGTAGGAATTTACAGGGTAAGTTCCTTAGATCAAAAACCAAAGGTCACCTCTCACAAACAGATCACAAATCAGTACACCAGTATAATCACGTGGTTAAAATCCTCAAAGAGGGAAACAGTCCACAGCCTGAGCCAACGCGACCACTTCAGGAAATTTATTAATATAAAAAGAAAAGTTACATATGTTTCTCTCATAAACGGTTACCAAACAAATGACCCTCCATGCTCTTTAAATAAAGATCATGGACCAATCGGGTATTAAGCCATGGATCAAGTGTCATTAATACCGAGGTGAGAGATAACCATCGAATCACTATAAATTGTGACCATCAGATTATAAGTTACAAATGTACATGGTAAATAAACACACTTTACCTAACTCTACACTAGACTAAGTTATTCTTAATTATTTCCTATGTGTCAGAATATCCTAACATCCCCCCTTAAGAACAACTTGGGATAGGATTGAAGTATTTACAAAGGTGACATAAAAGGAGCCTATTTCCAATGTGTCGAAATATCCTAACATCCCCCCTTAAGAACAAATTGGGATAGGATTGAAGGATTTACCAAAGTGACACAATAGGATAAGGAAGGAGGAATTACAGCCTATCCCCCCTTAATGACAACTTTCCTGAACTCCAAGCATGGATCGAAGTTTGGTAAACTTTTCTTCTGTGAGAGCCTCCGTAAAGATATCGGTTGCTTGATCATTGGTTGGACACTACTGCACTTCAAGAACACGATCATGAATGAGCTTTCTGATGAAGTGTATGTGGATTTCAATGTGTTTCATATGCTAATGTTGAACTGAATCTTTACATAGTTGAATGGCACTCTGATTATCACACCAAAGTGTAGTTGGATGCTGCTGATGAAGACCAAATTCAGACAGAATCTGATGAAGCCACATTGCTTCCTTGTTGGCTTCAACTACACCACGATACTCTGCTTCTGCTGAAGAAAGAGAGATGGCACTTTGTTTCTTACCAGACCAAGTAATAGGTCCTGAACCAAGAGTGAATACATATCCTGCAGTAGACTTTCGATCATCAGGGTCACTAGCCCAATCAGAATAAGTGAAACCAATCAACAATAAAGATTCTCTTACACTATATAATGAATCCTGAACTGAACTGTACCTTGAATATATCGAAGTATTATTTTAGTTGCTTTCTAGTGACTTCCATGAGGTTGGTGCATAATCCGAGCGACAAGACCAACGGCAAAGGAAATGTCAAGATGGGTATGGGTTAGATAAAAAAATTTACCAACAATTTGACGGTATAAGGTAGCATCAAATTCAAGGGTAGTACAAGTGACTAAAAGCTTGACTCCAGACTGAAAGGGAGAAGGGGCTAGCTTACAGTCTTATTTGTGAAAGTGGTGTAGAAGATCACAGACATACTTAGACTAAGAGAAGGTAATGCCTTCCTTGGATTGCAAGACTTGAAGACCAATGAAATAATGCAAGTGTCCTAATTCTGTCATTTCAAACTTATTTTTGAGGCTAGACTTCACACGGTTTATATGGTTTGGATCACTACCAGTAAGGATAGGATCATCAACATAAAGAACAAGGATGGTGAAGGACTTACCCACTTTCTTGGTGTAGACAGTGTTGTCAGAATGACACCTAGAAAAGCCATTATCTAATAGAAATCTATCCATTTTGGCATACGAAGCCTGAGGAGCTTGTTTGAGACCATAGAGAGACTTCCTAAGGTGACAAACAAGGCTAGAGTAATTTTGGATAAAGTCAGGGGGTTGTTCCATGTAGATTTCTTCATGTAAATCTCCATATAAGAAGGCATATTTAACATCCATATGATGGAAATCCCATTTAAAGGAAGCAACAATGGAAAGAACAAGGTGGATAGAATTCATTTTGGCAACAGGGGAGAAGGTTTTAGTATAGTCAATACCTTCAACTTGTGAAAATCCTTTAGCGACAAGACGAGCTTTATGTCTATCCACTTTTCCATCTAGTCCTAACTTTGTTTTGTAAACCCATCTGCATCTGAGAAGTTTTCTTCCTTTTCAAAGGAACAAGATCCCAAGTATCATTTTCCAATAAGGAACGATATTCTTCATTCATAGCTTCATCCCAAGTTGGATGACTGGAGGCTTCTTCAAAGGTTTATGGATCAGGATTTTTTGGAACTTGTGCCAATAAGGAAGAAGCTCTTTCGAACTGAGAACATGTACGTCGTCGATCGGTAAGGTCACCTGCAAGAGAACCTGCTGCATCACAAGTAGAGTGGACCCATATTAGAAGCGGTGGAGTGTAAGGAATAATTTCAAGAGGTGGAGGAGGATTTCCATCCTCGCTATCATCATTTTAACTAGAAGGAATGCTATTAAGGATAGAATAGAGAGAGAGAGAGAGAGAGGTGGCACATGTGCCGAATCAAGCTCGCAGGCCAAAGGTGGTACACCTACCGAACTAGGCTCGCAGGCCGATATATTTTCATCAAACTTTACATCTCTTATAATGATTATATTTTTGGATTTTGGTTGAAGAATTCTATATCCTTTGACATCTTAAAAATATCCAACAAAAATACATTTTTCACTCTTAGTTTCTAAGGCTTTATGCTTCGCATCTAGAATATGGGCCCAAGAATCACTTCCAAAAACACAAAAGTGACTTACATCTGGTTTGATTGAGCTCCAAGATTCTTTTGGAGTTATATTCTTTAAAACCTTAGTAGGAGTGCGATTTACTATGTAATTTGCACAGTTAATGGCTTCTACCCAAAAATTGAGACCAAGTCCTTTAGATTGAAGCATACAATTAGCCATTTCTTTTAAGGTGTGATTCTTCCTTTTAGCTACACCATTTTGTTGTGGAGTATATGGAACAACATGTTGCAATTGAATGCCATGCTCAGTGCAGAAGTTGATAAATTTGTTGTTAACATATTCTCCGCCATTGTTTGATCTTAACTTAAGAATTTGATGTCCAGATTGTTTCTCAACAAAGGCCTTAAAGGCTAAGAACATGTTAAAAACTTCACTCTTGAGTTTTAAGAAATATACCCAAGTGTGTCTGGAAAAATCATCAATGAAAGTTAAGAAGTACTTGCAACCAGAGAAAGAAACAACAGGAAGTGGACCACATAAATCACTGTGCACAAGCTGCAAAGGGGCTGAAGCGTGCCAAGAGGCACGTTTGTCAAAACTATCTCGATGATGTTTTTCGAGTACACATCCGGAGCAAACACCATCTCGGAAAGATACCATAGGAAGGCCCATCACCATCTTTTCCTTACATAGAGTTTGAAGAGAGCGATAGTTTAAGTGACCAAATCGCTCATGCCAAAGTTTGCTCACATCATCATTATGAGCAACAAAAACAGAGGGAAGACATGATGACCCAAAGTTGTCAAACTTATACAACCTTGTGGAATCATCAGCAATGCCAGTAGCTAAAATATGTCTAGGATCTTTGAGGTCCTTAATTACAACATCATGAGGTGAGAATTCTACTATTTTCCCTTCACCTGAATGAGTTATCTGATAAACAGATAGAAGGTTGCATGACAAGGTAGGAACACATAGTACATCATTAAGCTGACCATTATCTAGATGAATGGTTCTAGATCCTACAACACTAAGAGATCTATCATCACCAACATAAATATGTTTGGTGTTACAATCATTTAAAGAAGAAAACATGGATTTATTTTTAGCCATGTGGTAAGAAGCTCTAGAATCAATGAGCCATTCATGAGAAGGAGAAGAAGAAGATACATTTAATGCATAACCAGATCTTGATGCTTGACAACCACAAGCAGAAAGTGCCATGCCTGAAGATGAAGGTGAAGAGTGCTCTAAATTGATGTTGTGCTTCTTCATTGCTACTTCTAAGGCTTCCATCTTCTTAAAACATTTGGACTCTATATGGCCATCCCGATTGCAAAAGTTGCAATGTCTATCTGTCTTCTTCCCTTTGTTTTGATTTGCCTTATTATTTTGGTGATTTGATTTTTCAGTTTGCGGCTGAAATTTCTTAGGGCCCTTGTTTGGTTTAGGACCATATTTTTTAGGATACTACTTCTTGGGATTCTTTTGATATGGTTGTTGTTGGGCTGCTAAGGCTTTCTTAGAAGTGTTTCCAGCAGTGATAAGACCAAGGTGTAAAAATTTTTCTTGTTCTCTTATCAAAGAGTCACAAAAGGCATCAAAAGAGGGATTATTGTAGGTGGTTCTTGAAGAAATGATGGCCTCTCTAGTGGAATGGAAGGCGGAAACAAATACAAAGTATGCAGGGCCAAGCTTAGCAAGAATGCAATAGATGGGGCTACCATCGTCCTTTTTTATCTTACAACCTTCTAAAAGAATTCTGAGTCAATTGAGGAGAAATTATTGGGTTCCAAAGTAAGAAACTCCTTTTCAAGTTGATGGGCCCTGATTTGATTTTGAATGCCAAAAATAGTTTTTAGCTTTTCCAGGGCTTCATCATGGGTGTCAATGTCAAGGATATGAAATCGAAGATCTTGAGCAATGGACATTCCTATCAACCCTCGTGCTTGATCTTGTTTATTTTCCCATTTAGCAGCTTTATCATCATAGGAAGGTTTAGTTTCTTGTCTTGTGGCTATTCTATGCCATTTACTTCTAAGTATATCTACCATGTGAGGTAGCCATTGGAATTAATTGGTGTTTTTAAGAATAACCAGGCATGCACTTTCCATTTCTAAAAACCTGAAGCTATGAAAAGCTGAAACTAACAAATCCAATGTGTTAGCACCTGATTTGGACCCTAGGCTGAAAAGGGAAAAACAAGTAACAACTGAAACACGCTCAGCCTTGTAGCTAGCCCTACAAGGACAGGAGAGGGCTCTCTACGTGAAAAGGATTTTCAAAAAATTACAATAATGGACTGATATTAGTCTAGGTAAAATGATAGGAAATAATTTTAATAAATGAAATGAATTTTCAGGGATGTGTGGGACAAAAGGGACAGTATGAAACTAGGGAATTAAATCAGGACATGGGGTATTTCATGGGGCAATATAGGCAACATATTTAGCAATCAAGTTGAAATAATATGGAATGGAAATATTGGTGAGGAGTTGAAAAGGGAATAAGAAATGGATCCTTTTCAAATAGAAGAGAAAAACACAGAGTATGAATGATTTCCCAAGGCAGAGCATATAAAATGGATTCTACCTTTCTATCTTGAAATCATTCAAAAAGGGATGTTTATGAATGAATGGTGAAACATAACAATTTACATATGAACACAAAGAGAGAAAAAAATGCTAAATCTCATACCACATGGATCCCACAAATCAGAGCTACATCTCTTATTAATTCCCTGTCAAACTGTACAATGGAGCGCAGAGCATTTTTCCACACTATTCCCCTACTACTGAGTTACAGACTGCTTTACAAATGATTTACAATTACATCAAATACACCATATTTGTGGGAACATAGATCCACAGAAAAAGGGAGTTGTTTTGACAACTGAAGAACTGAAATCTGAAGATTGAAAGAGAACCAACAATCTGCCCTAAAGAAGGAAAAACTTTACCTTTGATTACTTGGGAAGATTCACAATTTCACTGTTGAGTGATAAAATAGGCAATCAGATCCTATTTCTTCTGTTGTTGTATACATCTTTGTTTTATATAAGCTTCTCGACCTTTGACTGTTGCTTTCCATATTCCGTTTGAACAAAACTAACTTTTATAAAATTCTTTGAAATAATTAAAAATGAATTTATGTCTTTGTGAAGGGAAAAAATAATTTTTGAATGGGAAAAAGGGAAGGGAAGGAGGCAGGGTCCACGTTATAATCACAATCAGGATTGGAGGGGATGCAATATATAATAAAACAGGGTAATATGCTTATGTGATGTGCTTTAATACACAAGAGTGATCGCAATCGGGGATCGAGGAATGGGGAAGGCGTATTAGGATGCAACAAAAACTTCTGATGCGATTGGCAAGGCTCGATGGGTAATGTCATAAGGAAGCAGGGAAACCCCTTTGAAAATATAATACAAATGGTTTTTCTTTTTTACAAAGGGAGGAAATCTTTTTAAATGAAAGAGCAGATGGCTTATAATGGTGGGACTGGGGTATCATTATCGCAATTGGAATCGAGGAATTGGGGCGGGTGCATAACACAATATAATCCCTCCGATGCGATTAAGGAGAGGCGGCAGGGAGAAATACTCTATATAAAATGAAATAAAACACATTTCGATTTAATAAAGGGAAAGGCCCTTTATTTATGAATGGGGCAAAGGATATTTAAATGGTGGGGCCCGTGGGAGTCGCCATTGGAGTCGGGCTCGAAAGGGGAGCGAGGGTCAAATGGATTACACAACAGAAATTTCCCAATGTGATGGGGGGAAGCCTTTGTATTATGAAATAAACACAAATTTAATTTTAACAAAGGCAAATGGGCTTTTACTTATGAAAGGGGAAAAAATAATGTAGTGGGACCCGTAGGTCCATCGGCATCGAGGGTCGGAGGAGAGCAAGATCGGAGGAAAGGTTTAATATAACATCATCAATTGGAATCATCTGATTGGCTATGGGCCATCGGATCGGATGATAAGATCAACGGCGGGCGTGTAATCGGGAGTATGGGAGCACTCAATTGGAAGCAACTCAACACAATCGCATTGAAGCTTTTGTGATGGGCCAATCGGAGCGCACTTATAGAATTTGCTGATGTGATGGGAAAGGGACTTAAGGCGGTGGAGTTTTATAATATAAAACTTTTTAATAAATTTTTATTATAAGGCTTCAAAGTATGGTGGGGAAGTGGTTTGGAACGACGGGGGTTTTTAATAATAAACTTTGAATTGTTTATTATAAATTTTTAAAGAGTGTGGTGGGGAAGTGGTTAATAAATAAATCGCATATGTATTTAAATGATTTTATATTGCAATTTTGTAAATCGGAAGGGGAAAAAAGGGATTTTATAAATATAAAATATTAAACTTTAATAACATAAAGTTTAGAGAAAGATGGGAAAGGGGATTATTTCAGGATATAGGGGACTTTTACTTCACTTAAGCATAAATTTCAATCCAGAAGCCAGTTTTGAGAGTGTAATATACTGTTGGAAAGATCTTTCCGGGCTCTTTCCACTGGATCTACCTAGAACATGATTTGATGTTGAACATGCTGTTGAAAACTTCTCTGAAGGCAGGGCAATGACTTTGTGAAGATGGCAGCTTCTGAATTGTGACTTATCACATATGATGACATAAAATTACATAATAAAAGATAATAGAGGCAAAGTATCATGTTTTGTGAAAATTACATCAAGCTAAATAAAATATCTCTTTCATCTCCTAGGTGTTGTGACTTTGAGTTTATTGAATTCCTCATGACCTTGCTGATATTTATTGACACTTGACTCATTAATTTGACCATGGTGAGATCCTAGAACCTAATGAGACCCATCCCATGAACTACTAACATGACTTACAAAGTGAAAGTAACCCACGACTAATGACCATATAGATGAGAATCAGCAAGTTTCACATGAGGGAAAACTGATGAAAAATCACTACCATCAATGAATGCATGACCTAGTGGAATGGTGAAATTTATTGGTATGGGACTCCTAATATGCAAATGCAAAAGAGAAATTTTGATCACTGATGGTAGTATGACTATACTGACACTAACACAATGGAAAGATCTCGAAGAATTAGGCCATTTTAAAAAAAAACGGCTCGAAAAACGGCTTTCGAATGAAGAAGTTATGCCTTTTAAAGAATCTAAGTTGTAGATGTCGAATAGTTACAGGAACGGGATGAAGTGTGGCTTTTTAAAAAAATATTTTTCCCCTTTTAACAAAAAAATTTTACAAAATAATCTTAAGAAGGAGACTTGAACCCAAGAACTCTATTCTCATAAACTAAGCCCTCACCAAGTGAGACAATAAAAGGATCACATTATTGTATGAAAGGAGGAAGGGTTTTTTTTTTTCTAACTCTTAGATGTGCGTGCCTTTTCCTGCACAAAAAACCGACAAAAAATAAAATAAAATCCAAAGCCTTATGGCAGAATGTTATAGTTTTGGTTAGCCTTACCGGAAACTATCACTTTTTTCACTATTTCTGGTTTCCCGAGATTGTACAAAGATGTCGGGAAAGAGCATATGTAGCAAAAAAAATCCCTTTTTCCTACTTCTGATTTGCTGAGATCTCATGCAGCGCACAAAAGGAGTATACACAGAGAAGAGGGTATACATCTGGCAAATAAATAAAACCTAAAAACCAAAAATAAAAAGAGGGAACCGAAATAAGCATAACTATTAACAAATATAACTACAAAACAGATGCTTTATACCTCTAGATCTAAATTGTCATAACTTGGGCAGTCAAAAACCTTTTCGCATGAAACGAAAGGAATTCATCACTGTAATAGATGCTCCAGACAGAACCGAGTAGTTCCCCAAGCCCAAAAATTTTCAAAAATAGTATATCTAAAAAATGGCATTCATATGCATTCAAACTGGCTTCGGATTTTGATCAACAACGGACGCAGCCCTCAAAATAGCTCTGATACCATGTAGGAATTTACAGGGTAAGTTCCTTAGATCAAGAACCAAAGGTCACCACTCACAAACATATCACAAATCAGTGCACCAATATAATCACGTGGTTAAAACCCTCAAAGAGGGAAAGTCCATGGCCTGAGCCAACACGGCCACTTCAGGAAATTTATTAATATAAAAAGAAAAGTAACATATGTTTCTCTCATAAATGGTTATCGGACAAATGACCCTCCATGCTCTTTAAATAGAGATCATGGACCAATCGAATGCGAAGCCATGGATCAAGTGTCATTAATACCAAGGTGAGAGATAAAAGTCAGATCACTACAAATCGTGATCGTTAGATTATAAGTTACAAACGTACATGGTAAAGAAAAATTTTTTACCTAAATATACACTAGACTATGTTATTCTTAACTATTTCCTATGTGTCGGAATATCCTAACATTTTCAACTAATAAGTTTGACCTGAAAGCCCTCATGGAAAACAATTGACTTTCTCTCCTCTATGTTGTAGTATTTGTGAATTCATAAAGACCTTCCTCCTCTGGTTGAGGTTGTTATGTCTTATTACCATATTGTATATGCATATTCTATTGTCATGAAATCTTCAACCAACTTTCCTCTCTATGATTTAGTAGTGTTATATAGTCCAAGTCCTATGTCCATGGCCTCCTATAGATCCTTTAATAACACAACAATGAAAATAAGTACACCAATCAAATCCAATTATTAGATATGAAAACAATAACTGTAGGGGAAAAATTATTGGTAAATATTTTGAATAGATTATAATTTGTCATTACAAAATAAATATTAATTGATATTAGTATTTTGTCCCCATGTAACATACCTTACCACTAGTGTGTATATCAATTTTGTTTCATTCCTCATTTATAACTTATTTTACACAATCATTTTAGATTTAATTAAATTACTCTATAGTGAGTGTAGTGGATTATTGAAATTTTGGTTATTCTACTAAATTTATTTTATTAATCTTTGATTATATTTTAGACTAATGTTATCTTTTGTAAAATTTATGTCTAATTTTTTACTAAAAAAAAAAAATAACTTGATGGCACTAGGCTAGGTGCCATTTCTATCGACTTTTACACCCCAACATGATCACAATATTTAACTTGAGTTAGCACTAAATTTGACGATGGGTGAATCAAAATTATCATAAATGGGAGAGTCAAAATTTTAAAATTCCCACGTGCAAAAAATTCAAAATTAAATACCCACCAACTATTGAACTAAAAAATAAATTCAAACTCTTTCTTTTTCCTTTGAGATTTTTTTTTTTTGTTGATGGGTGTATACCTGGAAAAAAAAGAATAGGAACCTGTACCCTCACTTGGGTGGTGCTATAGGAGCTTCAAAGTACACTTATTCTATTTCAGATGGACAGTTTGGATATTGCCATATTTTTCTTGGATTTGTCGCAGCATTTTGAGTACTACAACAAAATTGATGGATTTTGATGATATTCAATGGATTTTAATTTATCTTAAGGATTCAAATAGAGCTTACATAGGATTTTATTTGTTTCCATTTTTGGTCCAAAAATTGGAGGTGCAAAGTAAGAAATTGATGGTTTGGACAATAGAGAGTGTATTTAGGGTTAAATTGTGGGATATTTATTCATATATTGGTGAAACATGGTTTGATTATCATATAGGTTTGATGAAATTTTAGGAAAATTGTGTGTATGTGATGGTCAGATTGCTTACCTTATCTCGAATTGTTTCCCTTCGTGCAGTGTTATCTCCTTCCTTGCACTCCATTTACCTTAGCTCTTTTCCATAGACATGATTTTCTATTCCAACCTCAAAATGCCGAGTGGACAAAATGGAGCAGACACTGGAGAGAATGAGCTAAGTCATGTGAAATTGTAGACATATAATTGTTTAAATTCTTTCTTTTATTTTTTAGTTATTTTTTAATCAAAATTTTAAAAATAAACTTTATTTTATCTATCTAGGGTCATGATACTAACCAGGAGAAAGAGGTCTTGGCTTTGATATTGGCCATAGAGACAGTTAACAAACTTGATGGTGTGGACTTGAAAATTCTTTCTATATACATAGAAAAACAATTAACTAAAACCACTAAAGAATTGAAAGCACATGAATCAGCTCAAAGGGAATCAATTGATTCCCCAACCACTCTTGGATCGAGCAAAAGATCAAGGAGGAAATTATTAAGAATAACCACTAGTAATTTGGAATAGGAAATAAAGACTTCCAATTCCCAACCCACTACTGTGAAAAAAATATCTTCTTCCACCAAACCACATTATGAATCTTACATAATGTAATTTTTAAATTCTTTCTTTTATTTTTTAGTTATTTTTTAATCCAAAATTTAAAAATAAACTTTATTTTATCTATCTAGGGTCATGATACTAACTAGGAGAAAGAGGTCTTGGCTTTGATATTGGCCATAGAGACAGTTAACAAACTTGATGGTGTGGACTTGAAAATTCTTTCTATATAGATAGAAAACTAATTAACTAAAACTGCTAAAGAATTGAAAGCACATGAATTAGCTCAAAGGGAATCAATTTATTCCCCAACCACTCTTGGATTGAGCAAAAGATCAAGGAGGAAATAATTTGGAATAGGAAATAAATACTTCCAATTCCCAACCCACTACTATGAAAAAAATATCTTCTTCCACCAAACCACATTATGAATCTTACATTGTTAGCTATGATACAAGGATAGAATACGACACGGTTTCAGGAAAAATCCGTAGATAAGATAATCAGAATTTTTTTTTGAATAGGTTGAAGAAATCATGCCTTCAACGATTCAAATACCATCTCCATTTTCCATTCTCAAAGGTATCAATGAACCTACAGAAAGCAGTAATTCACAACATGGAGATTGAATTTGGTCTAGGTTGCTTCATGAAAAAGTTTAAACTACAAATTCTTCGAACTATAAGAGATTTAGGTGCAATCAAACAAAGAATTAAGTATAAAAGTATGGAAATTTGATGTAACTATAAAAGTATGGAAATAACTTGTAAAAATGTATGTGAATTTGGATGAACAAAGGAATTATGATGAGGAGAGTACCCAGGTATTTGAAATTTATCATAAGATTATATAAAATTTCTTAACAATTTTTTATATTTTATTTGTGCATATTTAAATTCAATTGGTATATGTTTCAGTACAAGGCCTCCAAGGCTAGGCTTGCAAAACGAATTGCTCTATATCACAGTGGCCAGAAAGGTTTACATGTCTTGATTTGTACCTTTGGATGTATATTTAATATGTGAAACTATATATTTTTTTATTTCCTAAAAAAAATTAAATGATTTCATATTAATTAGTTTAACTTTTCCATGTGCCATTTTTGATAGGAGGAAAAATATGGTCGTCATCTAATAAAATTCCAAAATTACATGTTACAAAACAAAAATTGGATCAAGTTTATTATCTGAATGGAGAACGAGGAATCAATAGTTATCTTTCAATAAGTTAATTTGATATTGTTAGGTTTATATTTTAATTTTCATGTATGCAATATAAATTAGAGGTGACATACCCTTGTTTTCCATATTTAGAAAATGAAAAATTATTCTACATTATAATTGTAAAATTTGGTTGGAACATTAGAGGATAAATGGCACCCTCCTAGGGTAATATATCAATGGAAATTTTCCCACCATATCGATGGAATCTTTCCTATTACCACATAGTATAGTAGGGACCTAAGGAAGGTAAAACCTAAGGGAAAAATACTAGACTAAGTGACAAAAATGGAACAATGACCCACTTTCACTTTAGTAAAGTTCCTCTTCTCTTTACGATCTTTCACCAATGGGAGGAGACTCGAGACCACGCTACCAAAAAGGGGTTTTCCAAGTAGTTCCCTTTCTGAAGCTATAAGCCTTTAGGGGAGATCCCACTAACTAGTATTAAGGATAAACCCCCCATTTAAGGTGAGGTAACAAGACTGCACTCAAAACCATTCCTTTTTCCAATGCATCCAATAATCGATGCCCAAAGTTCCGAAGGAGAAAAAAGAATGAGCACCATATTGAACAATGAAAAACATAACTTTAAGATTTGATTTCCCACCTTCAAACGCATTCTCTCGATATATGAGTGAGGATACATACGACTGGCTAAGGGAGCAGAGATCAAATGGCACAAAACCTTTGCTAAACTAGTGGTTGTCAAGGGTTGTTGGCTATCAGCTGAAGACAAAATCTAGGAGAAAAAATATCCTATGGGATAACCCACTTTTGGTCAGTAAAATTTCACACCATACCTTATGTTGTCACCCTAGAGGCATTTCCCAGCTAAAAGGGAACCAATGCCTAGGACATCTACATAAATTTTCAAAACTTTTAAAATATTGTTAAAAATTTATTAAAAAGTGCCCAAAGGTGATATATTCGCTTGTGTAGCAGAACTTAATCTTGGAGATTAGAGATGAATATTTATGCCCATATTGAACTTATATTATAACTACTTTAATTATTTTTCTAGAAAGGAGAATGAATAAGAGGCTAGGGTTTATAAATTGGTCGCTTTAATAGAATCCAAATTTAAAACTCTAAGATGAAAGGTTAAGAATGAAGTGCAAAATCAGTGGAGAACCTATTAAGATGCCTTTGAATAGGAATTATAGGTATTCACTATAACTATTAAAGATACATAACATAAATATGTAACTTGCTCAAATAAATCTACTATGATGATACACATGCTTCAAAGAAGGAAAATGAGTATGGAAAACACATAAGAGAAACAACACATACTATAATGTACAAATACATACTGAAGTCAACTTGGTGACTTATTATTATCTCCAAGGAAGCCAAAATTATTACAAAAGTTTTCAAAATACCAAAACTCTGAACACTTTTCTAGTGGTTCTCATTTCTTTTATATATTACATCAAAATCAATTACAATGGAAATTGTCAAAACATCAACTACTTAGCTATTTGTATCTAAAAAGTATTTTAAAATGTTACAAAATGAAATTTTCTCATTTTTTAGAAGTCTGATGACTAGTGGAACATTGACATTGTGGATTGGTGCTTGGTTCTACCATTTGAGCTTCAACTTAATCAGGAGTAATCAACCTTTCACACTTCTTCCAAGGTGCTTCATCTAGCAGCTTACACTGAATCATTTTTTGGAATGCAACTTTCAAATTTGAAATATTTGTATAGTTAGGTTTTGCAACACTGATAGTGTCTTCATCATCCAAATAAATTGGAAATCCCTCTGCAAATAATTCACTATAGCTTTCCCCTTTAGAATTGTTGTCTTTTCATGTGTTGTATCTACTTTTCTTTTAACAACCACTAGTTCCTTTTCATATAGTTCCCAAGAAATAATATTTCCTTGTTGGTCCTAGCAACTAGGTAGACTAGCCTTAGTCCTCAAGTCAAATTTGGAATCAAACAAAGATATCAGCTTCTTAACCTCCTTTAATTTGTTCTCAGCTTGAATATGAAGTAGGGTTTTCTCATTCATTTTACTGATTTCCATAATTACTTTAACTCTATTTGTCATATATAATGCACTTAGTTTAGCTCAATATTTTCCATTTAAATATTTGATCATAATTTTAGCCATCATTACTTAGTTTTGTACGATTTTCTTGCGTGCATCAATTCTTAATTTAGACTCATTCATCATAATCTTTTGTTGAGAAATTATATGAATACACTCCCATATAGAATGGACCTCATGGATGATATCATCCAAAAAGAAATTATATCTTCAATTACAGAGATGTTTCCCTTCAATTTGATTTTTAACTCCTTGATTTCGTCTCATTCTTCCTTGTTCTTGATGTTCAACTCATCATTTTTTTATTTTGTCCTCTTTAGCTACCTCTCCTTGATATCAAGTTGTTCCTTTCCTTGAATTGGCATGTCCTAAATTTTATTTAGTTCAACCTCTAAAAATTTTAGTTATGCCATAACTTTTGTAAGCTTTTCTAAGGAGTCATTTGACTCACTTGGGAGCACAACATTGCAAACATGCCTTTTGACTGATTGTTGTAAGCCCTGCACTTGTTCCTGCAAAATGATTTTTTTTGTTTATGTCCACTAACTCTCTTATCATTAATTCCTTCTATTTCTCAACTTGACCTAGTTTATTTTTTTAAGTGTGATCCTTCCCAAGCATTTTCAACTTCTTCCTTAATGATTGCATATCAAATTATATGTTTTGTAAAAAGGTTTTGATAAATTCCCTGTTTTTTGGACCTATTCCCAATTTAACAATTGGCTTCTTATAGTCCTCATTTTGAATATGTAGTGCTTTATAATTTTCCTTTTCTTACTTAAGTTGATTTGAAAATTTCTCCAAAATATTTTCTTCTTTACTTATTATCAAATAGTTTTTTCTTAGGTCACTATAGAGAATTTCCCATACTTGTCTATGTAAAATAATTTTGTTAAGCAATGGGATTTCAGCTACATTTATCGATAGATATAATTTTTTAAAATTAGATCCTGAAGAAAGAGAAAGAATGGTTAGATGCATGAGGGATATTGTTAATTGGTTCCTTTCCAAATACATAGAATATTTTAGTCTTTTTTGATAAGCTGGAGTTGCTTGTGTTGCTAGATGAGTTTCCCATGTTGCTTCTAACCTTACGACCTTTTTCTTCAATATGTTGATAATTAATTTGAAATACTTATGTGATTAAGGGATTTTATTCAATTTATAATGCTTACAAATCAGTGGAAATGGAGGAGGCAGAGCACTATGTGTTTTCCAACTACATTTGAAAACCTGGTTGATTTGAGGGTTTCTTTATTAATTTAACTTGTACCTTTGCTTCTTCTTCTCTTTGAACCTTTGCTCTCTTTTGCAAGTGTGATTATTTTATATCAACATAAATTTGTTTAGGTATATTTCTCTTCAATCTCTTCTCCCTTGCTACAGGGGTTTGAAAATATACTCTTTGTTACATTTTTCTGCATGGCCATATTTCTTGATTTTCGATTTTCTCATGTTTTGGCTTGTTTTCATGAAGATTAGGTGCAAAACTGATTTCCCCTCTTTTATTTGAAATTATATGATGAGGGTCATATTTTCACTTCACTCAACTAAATCCAAACTCCATCATTTCTTCAACTTGTAAGAGGGATTTTTCTTTATTCACGATGAATGGATCAACAGATCCTTCTAACTTAAAAATATACCTTTTGTGTGCAAGAAAAAAATGAACTTGGTCAAAATTTATACTTTTCCTTATAAATTCAAGATAAAATATCATCATAAGCAAAAGGATTAACAAATTATATGGTGTTACGATAGCCCCACACAGATTTATCTCAGTGTGATCATCAAAATATATCATTCGCCCACTCTGGTGTCCTTGCTAAGTTGAACAACTCTTTTTCTTTAGGAAAAATCATTATAGGTTGTTGATTGTTCAAAATAATATATAAAATGGCCATGAATGATGACAATTAATAATAAATTCCATCATTATTTTCCTTCTTTCTAACAAAATTATCCCATTCAATCACATAATTTATTTGATTCTTTGAATCCCACATATTCAGACCTAGATGGCCAAACTTATTAGCATGTAAATATAATAACATATAGACTAGGACAAAGAGATATCTAAAATAACAATTAATATGATAGTTTTGAAATTGAAAATTTATATACTTGGCTAGGTCATAAGGGATATCCAAAATAATATATGGTTGTAGCATCAAAATAAGAAAACACGGGGATTTTCCACTTACTATCCTAGCATCATCTTCTTTGAAAAGAGACAAAATTGTAATTAAGACATTATGTGAAACTTTAGAAAATAAAATTGTTGGATAATTCGCTACAGCAGGAGGAATTTGGGAATTTCGTGGCAGAATTAGTTTAAATATACATTCCTTATTCTCTTTATAAAGATGTCTATAAATGAGGAGTAAGGACTTATCTGAAAATATCTTGGGATTCTCAATTTTAGGAAAATTAAAGTCTTTGTGTATTAGCTCTAAAGCTACATCAAAAATATTCTCCCCTAAATTAGACATATCCTATGCAGGACAAGGGAAGACACTAACCAGCTAACAAATTTCGGGAAATTATAGGTACGTGGGGCAATTAAATAATAATGGTCAGACTAGATGACTTGAAAAATATTATTTGATTCACTGGAATGGTGAAGAATGTCATTTAGAATCTCCAAAAGGTCCAAGGAGAAACATAAATTTTATACTTTGGCTTATTTTTACATAAGGGGTGTATGAAAATACATCATATAGGTTGTAGGTTTTTTAGTTGACTTCATGGTTTTATCCATGTTTACAATTTGAAAGAAAGGACAAGGAAGAAATCTGGAATTATGAGTTACCCAGTAACCTGAGATAATGAAGAGATGAATGTTGATGTGGAATCAACAATGTACTCTTTGTACAATGGTCACTGTAACTCTACAACTAGAGGACAAATAAAATAACATGCAGGGCGACATTTTATGTTTATTTTACTAAGTAGTAAAAACAAAACAACATGATGTCATAAGGGGTATCGAAGGGTGACATTTATGTATGGGATATGACTTGGAGAGGTGAGGTGGATTGATGACATTTTAGGGCCTGCTTTCTTTCCTAGATCGCTTGACAGGTACATGAGTTGTCAACAACTTATGATGTATGGTTTTCATAAAAACTATTAACGAATTCTAAGGGGTCCCTATAGTGGTTTTTGAAAAGTGGAGGGAACTTGTTGAAATAAAACATGTTCATTGATTTGGAGATGCGTTTTCTATCCATCCTAGATTCTGACGACTCCTCTTCCTGTAACTTTTGATTACTTTAACCTGTCGAAAATCCTTTGATTCCTCGGGTTGATTCTAATGAGCAGTAATCTGACTCCAAACTTTCTCGTTCTTTAATTTCCAATTTATAAAATTTCCATACTCACTTTTATATAGTTTAAGGTTGCACTTTTCAACCTGAAAGGTTAGGCTTTCATACAAAATATAAATAAAACTTTTGAAAACAGATTGTTATATAAAATATTTCCTAGTCCCTACATCTAAAGTATATATATATATATATATTGATTTTTTAGGAAAAGTAAAATGAAACCTTTGAATACAACACCTTGCCTTAAATAACTAGGATCCTTGAATTCTTTACCCTTACAACTCTTCATTCTTCTTCATTTGTGATTCCATTTGGATACTAATGTAGACTATGGCCTTATGCAGGCCTTCCAATTGACTAGCTAGGTATCTCATCTCCTCCCTTATCTCATGCATATTATCATATTAACACCTTGTAGGAGGAGGATATCTAGTCATGGCATGAATTTATCTAAGAATTTCCAAAATCCAAGACTCCAAGTATTGCCAGAATTAATACTACCACCACATAGGAAAAAGAAACAATAAGAGGATTGGAGGGACAAATCCTTTGAGTATTTGACAAGACCGATCACTTTAAAATCAAAACAGAAACAAAAAACTTAAATTACAAACATATCCATACTTTCAATAGTGAAAATAGGTTTAATACCATCCATAGGTGACCTATAATTTTTCCTCTCTCCCCACATAGATGTTTAATTTTATGGATGAGACAATTTATTGAACTTTTAAACATTTACTCAATCATATTAACCATTAACCATTAACCAATAGAGTACTAACAGTGTTAATTTTGTTAGGAATAGAAGTATATGTTGTAGATAATTACATTTTAAAACATTTTCACATTGCATTCACCCAATATCAGCAGCAACAATTATGTATAGAGAACATTAGCAATAACAATGCAGTGGAATAGTCATAGGTATGTAACGTTATATTTTTGATAGGTATATCATGATATTTTTGTCACAGGGATCAGCATATCTCCTTCATATCTCTATCATAATATTTTCTCATACCATGAATAAGAAAGCCCAAAGAATTCGTTGTCATACCCAAGAACTAAGGCCCATTAGGGAATTGTTACACCATAATACCGAGGCCCATTAGGGTGTTGTTACATCACAAGGTTGAGGCCCATTAGGGTGTTTTGGTGTCATAAAAAATATGAAGGCCCAAGGAGGTCAGTGTCATACCCAATAACTGAGGCCCATTAGGGTGTTGTTACACCACAAGACTGAGGCCCATTAGGGTGTTCTTACACCACAAGATTGAGGCTCATTAGGGAATTGCTACATGACAAGGATGAGGTAAACATTTTCAGACCCATACGATGGAATGATCATTATATCACTACTAATTAATTGTAGGTCCAGGTGTGCATTTATTTGAGGCACACAAACCCTACCTTTTACCCTATGAAATCCATGCAATTTGGAGTATTCTTGAACAAAAATATATATATAGGTGAAAAAATAAAAATATTTAACTTTATTATTGTTACTTATGAGTAAAAAAATACTCTCCATGTTTAATCATTAAATTTTTCCTTTAAATGAAGGTTGGGTGTGCATTTTTGTAAAGCAGGCCAAAATTTCCTTACTTCACTAAAACAGATGCCTAGGCTTCAAGTTTTGGCCAATCTGATTGATTCAAATTGTTGATTTTTTATTTTATTATTTTATGCACTTTTACATTGTTATATATTACTAAGCTATAGATTAGTAACAGTGTTAATTTTTCTTAGGGCTAGAAGTCTCTATTGTAGATAATTGCATTTTAAAACAATTTCGCATTGCATTCACCCCATATAATCATAATAAATTATGTAGAGAGAACATTAGCAATAAAAAAGCATGTGAATAGTCATAGGTTTTTCATGATATCTATGTCATATGTTTTTCATGATACCTCTATCATAGGTCTGCCATGATATCTCTGTCATAGGGCTAAGAATATCTCCTTCATAACTCTTTCATAATTGTTTCTCATATCATAGATAAGAAGTCCCAAAGAGGTCATTGTAATACCTAAGAAGTAAGGCCCGTTAGGGTGATGTTACACCACAAGACTAGGGTACAATTTCGCAGACCCATAGGATGGAATGCTCATTATATCACTATCAATTAATTATAGGTCATGTTGTGCATTTATTTTATGCACACAAACCTTGCATTTTAGCCTATGAAATCCATGTGTTTTGGAGTATTCTTGGACAAGAGAAATATACATGTGAAAAAATTTAAAAAAAAAAAAATTCATTAATTTTTCTCATGAATAAATAAATACTCCAAGTTGAAGCATTCAATTTGGCCTTGAAATGAGGGTTGGCCATGCATTTTTGTGAAGCAGACCAAAATTTCCTTTCTTCACTAAAATGCATTCCCATGCTTCATTTATTGTGTTAGTATGAAATTTATTGGAAGGTGTACCAAAAAAATATCACTTAAGTCACAAGTGACTAGTGACCCTAACAATAATTGTGGCTTCTTATACTTCAGATATGCAACAAATATGTGAGAAAAACCTGAAGAAAGATAGATGTATGCAAATCTAAAAGTACAAACAATAGAAATAAATCTGATGTAATAACCCAATATTGGAAGACCTTTGAAATTAAAATATTTTATTAATAACACCTAGCAAGGTATATTTACAAAGGGTTGTAGCTCCCCCTCAATGGGATAGGTCTTTTGCTTTACTCATCACTTCAGTATTCAGATCTTCCTCTCTCAAATGTGTGAAAACCCAAACAATGTAGAACTCAAAAATGAGGGCTTGAAAGGTATGTGAATATAATGGTGACAATGATAATGATCATGGTGATAAATGAATGAAAAAATATATTATTTATAGCAAAGTATTGGATTTATCTCGAAAATGGAGAATAATAAAATATTATCTACCAAAATCTAGATCTAACCGCTTGGAATAATTTATTATATTTTTTGAGAGGGAAAATATATTTAAAATGGTTAAATTTATTATTTAGGCATAATTAACAAATAAAAGGGTTTATTAATTATTTCGTGAATAATAATAAAGGTGTGAAATGAAACAAATATTAAATATTGATTTAATAATCATTCCAATGATGGAGTACAGGAAAAATAAATAAATTATGATTTATTTAATTGTTCCTAGGTGATTTAGTCAAATGTGACAAGGAATGATTATCAAACAATGATTTAATAATTATCCCTAGATAAAATTAAATAAATAATTGTTTATTTAATTATTCTCATCGGTTTTAATCTAAAATAACTTAATAAAAGTGGTTTATAAAATTATTTCTTATAGTGAAAGCAATTTTACTATGGTAAAATTAAATTCATGTGTTGTATTTCGATCCACCTAGTTATAAATGGATAGGTGATCATTTTTTGGTGATAACAAATTCCCCCCAATGTACAAGCGTTAGGGTAAGATCGTATGACCAAAATATGTTGTAAGTTACACTTCCACAACACACCAAAGGGGAGCCATAGAAAGAGAATGACGACTAAAGTAATGCGAGGAAGGACAAGAATGGAGGGGGAGAGACCTACTAAACTAATATAAATCTCCTTTTATGTGTCAGTACAGGATCTCAAATGAGGCCGAGGAGGCATACCCATACCCACTAAGAAAATTGAGTACAAAGAAAAATGGTGAGCCCAGCAATGTGGGACTGAGCTAAAAAGTACATAATACATGATCCACTGGCATCAATGGGCTATAAAATAATACAATGAATCCCATACACATAATGTGCCTAGAAAAGCATAGGTCAAGATTGAATAAAATAACATTTGAGTACACAAGACATAATGTCCCTCAATCTAACATGGGGATGGGGGACCGTAACCAAAGAAGCCATGTTGAATAGGAAAGGGCTATGAAGACCTGAATGGATCATCTGAGTGATACATGCATATTGTGGGCACTGCAAGAAGTTGTAACCAAACCCATCAAATATGTGGAACTACATCCAAGGTTGGATCATAATCTGAGGTCATTCAGGCATGTGGGGGGATACCTGAAGAGCCACCCCCTCATGAAATTTGAAACATCTCACACACACCCATGAATCACTGGAAAAATCAAGTCGATCATCGGACTTTCAAGTGTATGATTCTCAAACGTGCGATAATGAGTTGGGGTCAAGCACGTGAGAAACAACCAAGTAATAGGGAAATGATGATTCTCTTTTCTTAACCTAAGGTATCGAGCAATGATGAAATTTGGAACCAAGGTAAATCGCCCTCTAGACCATTATTCTAGAATAAATGTGTTGACGTCGACAGAAGAGGACTTGCTAGAGCTTAGGTAATAAGGAATCCTCAACTAAGGCACAAGGGATCGTAGTGGAGTAACTGATGGAATAACACCAAGGATAAAAATGGAGGGATATAAACTGAGAGGTGGATTGAATACTTCCCTTGTCAAAGCATAAAATGCATGGTTGACCCAGCAGCGACTAACTCAATTCCGAAGGGGATTTTTAAGTACTAAGACAAAAGCTTTTCGATGACACACAGTATAGTTGGAGGTCAATAATATCCACATGGGAGGAATGTGATGCAAATATGGATGACATATTTTCACAAGACATAATGGGACTCGGAACATACTCCATAAATGAAGGGTAACTCATCTTGGATGCTCTAAACAAGGGTGTCTCAATGATTCTGCCACACAGGATAGGCCCGTGGGGACCATAAAAACATGAGTAAATAAGGATTACCCATGAATAAAAATTACACATTAGATGAAAAATTCCAAGGAAAATTTTTACTGAAGTAAATGAAGCTCATATGAAGAATTTCAGTTTGAATTGGTGACAAAGTGAAACTGCGTGGAAAAAATGGCTTCTGGGTGAAGGGTCAAATTACCAAAAACAAATAAATACTAATTATACAACTTGATGATAGCTTTGCAACAATGCTAATGATCCATCAAACTGAGCTACGGTTTGGTCGCAATGGGCAATGGAAAAACTAGGTTTTTTTCCTATAAAAGGGTGATTTCCCTCCAAATCCAACACATTTGCTAAGTGAATTGTGGAGTATTTGGAGAGGAGGAGAAGGCTCTAATTCATGTGGATATCATAGCGAAAAAAATGACTATCAGAAAGAGGATCTGTGACTTTCAAGTTGGTGACCTTACTTGTCTAAAAATGGCCTCAATGCTTCCTAGAAAGATGTTTCCTGGTGAAGAATCAAGGTAAGAAAGGAATACATGAATGAACTACAAGATAAGGTACAGTATCATCCCCGGAAACCAAGTCAAAAAATGGGACCAAGTGGTATGTTTTGCATCACATATAGTAGAATATTTTAATACATGGTATCAAGAATTTACGATATGCAATGTGTATATGACTCATCGGAGAGATTGGTAGGACAAACTATCCAAGGAATGGAAGGATAATCGACCATACCTAGATTGTTGGGTTCTAGGCCAAGACTTATGTCAATCAAGTGAGAAATTGGTCAGGGTTCATCATGCCCCCAAGCATGGGAATGATGCCTCTAGTGAGATGTGTTTGTAAAGCACCATTGTGTTCCAAGTGCTCAAATAATGGATTGAAGCATTTGGTGCAACTGGCACAATATCTTCATTAGGATGATGAGGAGATGATAGGGGCATAGGTTCCCCCCAACATGCTATGGACATGCCATATTTATTTAGAATAGTTAACTCTAAACAAGTTTTAATGATGTGGTTCACCATTTGTTTATGTTATGGTTGTCTTATTGTGGGAAGAATGGATAGATATGGATAGAAAAAAGAAATAGTGTATTACCAATCTCATTTGGCACTGCATATTGAATCAAATTGATTGAATTTATGGGTTTTCATACATGGTTTCACTATACCAAAGAGCGGATTTGGAGATAATGAACTGGTGCTCACTTAGAAAACACGGTAGTTAAACAACAACAATGTCAAAGGGACTAGGTTGTTGATGTAATATGAAGGAATGATTAAATGGATCATACCTAGAGTCATCCTAAGTGATATGAGACTCTAGAGGTTCTTATAAATTCATAATAATAATGGTGATAGAGTCGACACTATTAGATGCACTCAGAGGGTTGGAGAGAATTGCTTCCCCTAGACTCTCAAACATGGATGCCCCCTTACCCAAACATTGAGTGGAAATGTAATGGCCACAAGATGTATGTGGTTCAAATTAAGGGGTTATATAACCAATCAACCTCACTATGGATGAAGTATCTTGACTCCACAGCATACTGATCATGGGTTTGTTGCAGAAGGAAATACTCATGATGGTGCATATTTCCCTGATGATAATCAGGGGTGGTCATGACTTCCATGATTTCTTCATCTGAATGAAATATAGGTGGATGGGAGGAAGCAATATCATGTGATGTGGAGGAACTACTTGAAGTATTGTCATGAGAGACAAGGTTCACATGCTCATCGACAACAGGAGGGGATGAATTATTAGTAGATGGTATATCTACCGATATTGAGACCTGGGTATCTGATGAAGCAGGTTTGATCGAATCAGTATGGATAACTCAAAAAGTGTCTTCAAACGCGGATCTCATGGATGATGACAGATAGAGAATAGGAGCAATGTTATCCATCATCTCGACATCAAGAGGAGTAATCACAATGTGTGGTTCCTATTCTGGCTTAATAACGGTGCCACACTTTGGAGGTAAAGAAGTGGTGGATTCATTACAAGCGACCTCTATTTCATGAAGTGCTTGGTAAGTGTTGTGAAAATATTCGAGACGAGGATAGTGATGGGAATAGTGGCAAAAGTTATTGCAGAAATCATAAGGGTGATTCATGTGTAACAATTTGTTTTTCTTGGCGGACTCGGGTAAGGTAACATGGACCTCTGGGATGTTAGAGTCAATAAACGTATCATTGACTACCTCTTTTAGGTGAGGGAGTTTAGGAAAATTATTGGTGGCATGCCCAACAACATCACACAAAGTGCATGGGGGTGATGGTTTTGGAGGCTTAGGAGGATATGACGTTGTGTTTGGTGCCTTGTCTTTCGTTCCCTTTTTCTAGGCTTTGCCCCCATCACTAGATGCTTTCACAATAGGTGTAGGTACTTGCTGAGGTTGTTTTGGAACTGAAGTAAAAGAAGGGGAAGGTACAAATGGTTGCATCAGGGTCAAATATGTGTAAGGTTGAAAGTGATCGCATGTATTGTTTGTGGGGGGATTGATGTACTAGACTAGGATCTGCAAAGTAATTTTGGGTAAACTCAATGTAGCCATTATAGGGACAAAAGAAAATCTTGGTGAGGGAATAAGAAAGGTATCTAACAAGAAGTATAATTGCCTCATAGAACTATTCCTTAATGGCTAAGGAAAGGAGGGATTTTTCCTAGTTGAAATGGATTAGGAGAGACATTAGTAGAAGGAGGTGGTCCTTGAGGAATTACACCTATATGTTGGGTTTAGTTGGGGACAATAGGTTTCAGAGGCGCTAGTTGTTGGATGGGTGTACCAAGCCACTTTTGAGCAGCCCATGACACTTCCATCATGCAAACACTAGACCAGTTGGGCTCGAAAGGGGTAGGTGGTGGACCATGGTAGGCACCAAGCACAGTGAAATATTTATAGACTCCTTGTGAGACATTGGAGGGATGAGATATTCGTTTCATCGGTCATGGATGAAATGTTGGCTTGAGGAGAATTTTGTGCCTTAGTATCATACTAATTCAGTTGATCAACTGTGACGCTATTTCCTTTGTTGGTAAAACACATCTTACAGAAAACCATAGATGCGACAAATGACATGGCATAGGTGTAACTATGACCGATAAGGATGTTGTAATCCAGTGCCATGTCAATGACTTCAACATAAATGGAGATCGTCTTTCTGGAAACAGTGATAGGATAGTTGCGAAGTGAGCCAATGGGCTGAGATGGATGACTGTCCCATGCACAAAGAGTGATGGTGGATGGGGACGGGTATGGTGAGTTAAGTTTTTTCCAAACACTAGCAGCCATCACGTAGTTGGAGGCACCTTCATCGATCATACATCGTTGTATAGTGGTGTTTATTATTGAGATTGGTATTTTGAAAGCAACGGATGAAGGAAGTGGACAATGTTCTGATTGGTCAATGTCAAAGAAGATAATGTGAGCATCTAAAGGATCCACGGTGCCCAGGGAATTAAAAAGAGCTTTATATTGGGAGGGGCATGACTGGAGAACTTCTAGTGTTGAGATGGTAGTAGGAGACTCCACCAAGTCGTCTACTATGTTGTATGTATGGGTGACTTTGGCTAAAGAAGCATTACGGCGTAATGGTACTTTTTGGATCTTGGTAATAACATCCACATTAGGCTGAGGGATTTGTAAGGTACCATTTGATGATGGAATGGACTCTGTGGAAAATTTTGGTTGGGACTTAGTCACAGAATTAGTGGGTGCCTTTTCATACTAGTGTGAATGATTTTGAAGTTTGACATGTCTAGTGTTAACCTCATCAGAATTCATCAATAGAATCTTATAATAGTGGGGACCATATTTTGTAGGTTGAGGTGCTGCTTGAACTTTTTTGGGTTGGGTAGATATGTATTATTGGTGAGGAAATGGGTTGGTAAGCACTGTCGGTTGAGATGAAGATGGGGGTTGACGAAGCTGAGCCATGGGTTGTTGTCCTTTAGAAGTACATGCTTGGAATTTCCATACTTGATGCATATGTGGTAAAATGGGACAATCATGAGTGTAATGTCCATATATGCTACAACATACATAAGGCTTATTTGTATGAAGGGCCTTGTTTTGCTTGGGTTTTCCGCCCTATTGTTGGGTCACAAGATGAGTTTGATTTCCCTAAGGTGGATTAGGTGGAGGAACTTGGTTACCCTCATTAACTTGGTATTTCTTACTCCTATTACCTTTCCCCTTATTCTTCTTCATGGTGTTGGGGGTATTGGCCACGCTCTATTGAGCATGCACTTGACCTTGAGGAGGTGGTGGTTGTTGTAGAAAAGGTTGAGGCACTTGTGTCAGATGAGCTAGAGCACTAGGTGGTGCATAAGGAACATGTGGAGTCAAGGCAACATTTTAATAAATAGGTTGAAAAAAAAATTTCCCTAGCATCTGCTGATGCGATTGGGGATATGCGTATGGCATGCTTTGACTTGGATAAGGGTTTCTTGGTGGAGGGGTGTAGTTGTAGGAGGTACAAGGCACCCCTTGGGGCTGACCATAACTCATCTAAAGGAGATCATATGGTTTCTGATAAGGGTGTGAAAGATATCCAATGATACTGTCAGCATCATGAGATGTCCCCAATGCATTAATAGCATAGCGTCAAGGAATATTAGGGAGAATGGTATAAAAATAATTAGATTGGGAATAGATAAAATCATAATTTAAAGCTATTTGGAGCACATATTTCTCTATCTGAGGGAATATTGACGTGACATCTTTACCTATGGGGGCCAATAGTGATCTAAGAAACCAATCAATATAGACATGGTCTTCAAAAGCAAGAGCCATACATGTACTCTTCCTTCTGCACCATTCTTAGACATGGTCAGAAAGGTGGGTGGAAGAAGTTTGATGAAAGGAAGTTAAGAGTTTGGTCCTAGAGTCGTAATGGAGAGGTAATTGAAAATATGATAATAAATATTTTGCGAGAGTCACAAAAGCGTAATGGGTGGCACGAGGTTGGTCCACATGCCACTTATTCATTGCTCTAGTAAGCATGCGTAGGAATAAATGAAGATGAATGAAGTCATTGGTCATGTAATTAGAGGAAAACCACATGAAAAATGAGTGTACATGATTAGTGGGGTCTTCTGCAAGGTTTGCGTCAAACTTGGGAATGTATGAAGGAAGTTTAGTAGGCCGAATTGGCCAACTTGGGTTATGGAGAAGGGAATCATTGATAAGTTGATTAAAATCTAGGAGATTCAAACCATCCATAAAGGGTAGTAATGGAGTAGGAATGACTTTACTGGTTGAGGTTCCACTAGTGGTACTACCCGGGGTAGGGCACGAGTTATCACCTTGGTTTCCCACACCTCAATTGGTGCCTGACATGGTGGAAATATGAGGTTCATAAGACATGGAATCAAAGGAATCAGTAGACTCAGAGTTAGAAATAATCGGTGGAGGGTTGGGAGGATGAACTTGCACCTGACAGGGAGGAGTAATAAGTCCTAACATGAATTGAGGATGATGACCTCGAGTTCACCATGACCAACACCTAGGTGGTGCAACGATGTTAGGATAAAGATAATACTAAAGTACTAAAATATGATATGAAAAAACAGAGTAATAGAAAACAAGAAAACACCTAGTGGAGTGGTGCCAAGTGTAAACAAACTATATAATTATGCTACTCTAATACAAGAAAAATTGTCCTATCAAATAAAATCATTTATATCCTAAAGGTGATTTAATTCCTCAAAAAATATTATATTGTTTTAGATGGCCTTCCAAATAACTTCGTACTTGATGGATAATAATCCATGTAAGAAAATTTGTCCCAAGAAAGGCGGGGTAGAGAACCAACTGCTTCCCACAACTAGTCCTATAAGGTGTTTTGCTAAAATTGGTCACTACGGTTACCTTTGTCCCATGGGGGTGGTTGATTCTTCAACTTCTTGGTGATTAGACAATGCACAAAATTCCCTACCATGGGTTGCGTAGCCTCAAGGAGAACTTCTCACATGATGCCCTAGCCTAACCCCCTCTGAGTTGAGTTTATGACACACTTTGGTTTTGACCGTGGGATGGTGAAGTATTTTTAAGCTCCTTAAAAACTCAACTTTTATGTCTCAATATAAATGACTAATGGGTGTTGTTGGAAGCCTATCCCACCAATCCTACACCTAACTAAAAAAATTGTTTATCCCTGATGCCCAAGTGGGCTTAATCTATGGGTGTTAGATTATTGAGTGTGGTTTTTAAAATCTTGACATGGTGGTGTTAACCAAGTTCACATTCGCTTATGGTGTGTATGTGTGTGAAAAAAATATATTTTAGTGGATGAGTAAATTAAGCATGTTTTGTGATTCCATATGTTGTTGAAATACTGTAAATTATGCTGAAATATGACAAAAAAATAAACAAAAAAGCAATCACAAACCCCACAAAAAGAGGAAAACAAGATATTCAAAACACATGAAAAGGGCCTACAACATATAATGTCAATGGGATTGGGATCTAAGGTTCTATGCTACTGAAAATGGTGCATATTAACAACAAAAAATAGAGGTGAGATATGTTGCAAAGGATAGGCAAGAAAATTAATAAACCAAGGAAAATCAAGGGGATCCTAGGGGGAAAGGAGAAAGAAAACTCAAAATGGATTTATGATGGCTAAAAAACCTATCCAAAGGGGTTGTAATAAAATGGACCAGACCCTAAAACAATGTATGTAAATAATAAAAACCCTAGACTCCATACTCAGTTGAACCCTTCCTAGAAAGGGTGGAAGTGCACTTCAACCCATAAGGGGGTTGTTTTTACCTCAAAGAGACAAACTAAGCAAATCCAGGCCTAAGGAGGGTTGAAACAAAGACCAAAAAACCAAAAACAGTACTCTTGGCAAACCCAGAAAATTTCAGTATAAAAAAAAATAAAAAAATAAAAAAAGTTCCGGAAAAATCTGAAAACACATGTTCTGACCTTTTTTTGAAGGAAAATGTAGTTTTAGGGGCAAAAAGGACGTTCTTCTCCTCATAACACACTTATGGGGCTGAAAAGTACATTTTGGTCTCCACGGCTCTTTGACGGCATGTCTCACACAAATTTTTCATCTCCTGCTCGGCTGGTACTTGTGGCCTACGGAAAATACTAGAAAACCACCAATAACCAAAAATTTTATAGAATAATGGAGAGAAACCTATAAATAGAAAAAATAAGCTAAAAATAGCTACAAAAAACCCTGAAAATTTTGAAGCAAAAGTCACCCAGGAAACTAAATTGTTACACCAGTGTAGTCGTCATTTGTTAATATGAAATTTCTTGGAAGGTGTACCAAAAATATCTCACTTAAGTCACAAGTGACTAGTGACCCTAACAACAATTGTGGTTGTTAATATTTCAGATTTGCAACAAATATGTGAGAAAAACCTACAGAAAGATAGATGTATGCAAATCTAAAAGAACAAACAGCAGAAATAAATTTGATGTAATAACCCAATCTTGGAAAATATTTGAAAGAAATTTATTTTAATAATGTCACCCTGCGAAGGAGATTTAAAAAGGATTGTAAGCCTCCCTCAATGTGATGGGTCCTTTGATGTCCTCGTCGATTCACTATTCAGATCTTCCTCTCTCAAATGTGTGAAAATCTAAACAATGTAGAACTCAAAAATGGGAGCTCGAAATGTATGTGATAATAATGGTGACGATGATAATGATCATGGTGAGAAATGAATGAAAACCCTCTTATTTATAGCAAAGTATTGGGTTTATCTCGACAATGGAGAATAATACATTATTATTGACCAAAATCTAGATCTAATAGCTTGGAATACATTATTATATTTTTGGAGAGGGAAAATATATTTAAAATGGTTAAATATTTTTATTTAGAAATAATTAACAAATAAAATGATTTATTAATTATTTCATGAATAATAAGAAATGTGTGAAATGAAACTATTATTAAATAATGAAATAATAATTATCCTAAGGATGGAGTTAAGAAAAAATAAATAAATTATGATTTATTTAGTTATTCCTAGGTGATTTAATCAAATGTGACAAGGAATAATTATCAAACAGTGATCTAATAATTATTCTTAGAGAAAATTAAGTATATAATGGTTTATTTAATTATTCTCATGGGTTTTAATCGAAAATAAATTAATAAAATTGGTATATTAAATTATTTCTTACAGTGAAAGTGATTTGGCTATGGTAAAATTAAACTCACATGATGTATTTTGATCCGTCTAATTAGAAATGGCTAGGTGATCATTTTTTGGTGATAACATCTTGGCAAATTTGATTGATTCAAATTGTAGATTGTTTATTTTTTTATTTTACACCCTTTTACATTAGTATATCTTTACTAACTAGTAGTGTTGAAGATAATGGAGAAACTTAATTAGAGAGAGTCAGTTCACCAAAACCTTAGATTAGGAATTTGTTCCTATTTCTTAGGTATTGGTTCTAACTTCCCTATTTGCATGTAACTATATATTGTTTGATCTCTAATGAGAAAGGAGAGCGTCTTGCAGACGAAGTCCCTCCTGGTGTAGTCTCTTGGAGTAGAGCTAATGAATATTTCTTTCATTAATTTAATTATGCCATTTTTATCATGGTATTAGAGCTTCAGGGTTGAATCAAAGCTAGAGTGCTTTGATCCTTGTGAGTATCCAAGCAATAGAAGAGAAGCCCCTGATGACCTGAGGGTGGCTTGAGTGAGGCTGAGTGAGTTTTTTTTTTTTTTTGGTGGAAAATCCGATCAATGTGTTCATCTTTTTCACAAATTCACCAATCAGCGTGGACGTGTGCCAGAGAACAATGTTGATCCGTGAAATCGGCGCGGACAAGCTTGGAGAAACAACACTAATTTTTTTTCCTTGTCGGGATTTTTCCAAGCGTAACCTACACGGGATCTAGATGATTTTGGGGCATTGATTGAGCCAATGTGCTCATGTTGAAGGAGTTATAGTGCTCGTGTTGGATGAGCCAGAGAGCTCATGCTAAGAAGCATCGTTGAGATCAGAGTGGTTGAGGAGCATCGTTGAGCTAGAGAGCTCATGTTGGAGGATCTAAAGAGCTCGTGTTGTGGATCATTGTGAAGCGAAAGTGCTTGTGGTGTGAAACACTGATTGAAGATAGAGAGCTTCTACCTGTTGGGCCAGAAAGCTCGTTCCTGTGGATCCAGTGAGATCGTGTCAAAGGAGCTAGTGAGCCATAGTAGTAGAGGTCATAGCAAATCACTAGTAAAGTGTGAGGATCACTTCAAGCGTGATCCGTGACAAAGGAGCCCTTGATCTCGCAGCAGAAGAGGTCGTGGCAGAGGAGCCCATGATCCCTTGGTGTAGTGCGCAAAGCATCCTACCAAAGTGGTTTAAGATTAGGTATATTTTTTTCTTGACATTATTGTTTATTGTGGATTTAGGGTAGATCTATTTTTAGATCTGGTTTTTTGTCAATTGTTGGAAGTCATTATTTTTAAAGGGGTCAAATGAATAATCTGATGGAAGTATACATGAACGAGAGAAATAAGCTCGATGGTTCCCATTATTCTAATTGGAAATTTAAGTTATATACTATGATAGAATGGCATAGTGCATGGGGGATCATGAATGGCGATGAGGGGAAACCTAAAATTGTAGTAGGCACAACAACTGCAAGAGTACATGAGTTGGAGAAGAGGGAGAACAAGGTGAAAACGATGTTGAAAATTTAATTCAAAGACTATATCATCCCCCACATCAAATACTGCAAGTATGTGAATGAAATCTGGACAACTCTTAGAGACCTGTACAAAATCCGAAATACAAATCGCCTACTGTTCATGAAAATAAAGATTCTCTCCATCAAGATGGATGAGAATGATACAGTAGTTGCATTCATCTCACGCATCAAGGACCTTAAAGACAAGCTTGGAAACGTTGGAGAGGCTATAAGTAATACTGATATGGTTGTAGAAATTATACAAACAATATCTATACCAATGGATTCAATCCAATCATGCGATATGATAAAGCAAGATACTGAATCCTTCTACAAATTAATTGCAGAAAATAAACATGATCACACAATCACATCAAGTAAAATAAAGAAGAAAATCAATCCACAACATAGATATTTTTCTTGGGGAAAGCTTTCTGCTCAAAACCCCTCTATCTCTATTGGATAATGAACCAAGGAATCATGAAACAATATAATGCATTCTTTCTCACAAGAATCTGCTACACTCTACCAACTCTCTCACACTAATCTAGACAAAATTGGTCCAACACTTAGCCAATTCTCACCATGTATTCAGCCTACCTTGCTCATGCAATCCCTAGGAAATTAATCCCTATTAATTAGGACAACTATCCTTCCTTGACTGTGCAATACATCATGGGCATCTTATAGTGTATATAATTGTGCGTGGGCAATTTGTTATAAATACAACTGATAAATAACTTCCCTTCAACCTATGTCTCAACTGGGTCTTAATCAAAACTGGCATGCATGCAACTATTAATAGTAAATCATCAGTCACCTGACATATCACTGCATGTGAATTAAATCTGATTTAATTCACTTGACCTCTCACTAGTGCAACAATTAGTTGCAACTATTTAAATTGATTTCTCATGCATTAAACTAGTACACGAACTACAACTTGCACTCTAAAACAAACAGAATCACTCTACATGTCTCACCAACCACCCTCAACTCGAATTTCATGAGATAACTGAGTCTATCACACTCAATTAACTATTACAAGTGATTATGAGATAAGATTACAATTTATTGTCCAATTTATTTAAGGGATAAATAAATTTGACACATATTTCTTTTAATTTAATTAATAATTAATTAAATAAAAAGTTTCCATGGTATCCATTTCTCGATGTTGTTTCTGGATGCCAGTTTCACTGTTTCTTGTTGCAAATTTTAACATTCCCTCTCAACAAGAAAGGAATCAATCTGTCCCGATCTGGTAGCTTTGGAATGTTCTACATGAAGCACTTTTGAAACTGAATAGCCTCCAAAAAATTGAATCAGTATATTGCAACTTTCATTAGATTCCTCTTACTATTGATCCTACTACACATGTCTATTTGACTCTCTGCGCTTCTAACATCTACATCCATGCACTCTACACTACTACCAAATTTGATCTATGCACCAATATCTGACACCTGTCACTCTAATTTTTTTCCTCCTGACATCTGACTGCATCAATATAACTGGTCCTTCTAGCTATTGTTGTATTGTGGGCTCCTCATAGATAGGTTCAATCCATGAGACACCCCATCTCAGTGAATATTGCCCAAATTTATTCTTGGAATTAATTATTCACATCGCCCCACCTCACACTTGTAGGTATAGCTACATGTACTCCCTCTGCCCTTCTAGCTCAAAATTTCCCCCTCCTGGAGGTCTCTGCTTGAATGGACTCTTCCATTTGGTCTCTTCTTTGCTTCTCCAATTGTGGTTGCTCCAAAAACTTCTGAGACTTCTTTTGAGGTTGCATTTTGAGAGATAATTTCTCCCTCTCAACCACCAAGTCATTAACCTCTGATTTGCTCCTCAAATCCTTGCATGTATCCTCAACCTTGAGAGCATAAAGGTTCTTGACTCTGGAACCGATCTGCTTCACCTATCCCGTGGCTATTTGTTTAAGGAAAACTTTTCCTTTTCTAAACATCACTTCATAACCATGATCTTCCAATACCACTACAGAGACAAGATTCTTATTTAGGCCTAGAACATACAAAACATATGCTAGTCTGATATGGGAGCCATTCTCCCTCTGAAAGGTAATTGTACCTATGTCAGTCACGCTATACCTCCCATCATCTCCAAACTCTATGTTCTGTTAGAGGTCCTTCTCCTCCAAGTCACTAAATATATTTCTATCCCCCGTCATATGGAACGAGGCACCACTATCTAAATACCACATGCATCCCATTTTAGTGTTGGCCATGCATGTAATGAGAGTAAAATCAAGCTCGAACGATGAATTCAATGTTTCACCCGCTACAACTGCAAGCTCCTTCTCTCTTGCCTTCTTCCTGGACAATTTGTATCATAGTGTCAGTGCTTGTGACAGTGAAAACATGAGATCTTGGACAAGTCTCTCTTGACCTCTTTTCCTTGGGACTTCTTTCAATTGGCTTTCTTTCCTTTTCTAACTTGCACACATTATAATTGTCCCTCCATTGCAAAATTTTCTAAAAAAAGAGTTGATTTTAAATCAATGATATCTCCCTCATCCGAGCTCCGATTCAACCAATTTTAGTTTTTCAATTTGGGTATTGTTTCGTAAGGAATACAAATATGCTATTTGTTTTTGAAATTTTTGCATCAAAATTTTCACATATTCTCTGCAAACTCACATCCCAAAAAGTTCCTTCTCTGATACCAAGTAGAAATTATACAAGCAATATGTATACCAATGGATTCAATCTGATCGTGTGATATGCTAAAGCAAGATACTAAATCATTATACAAATTAATTGCGTAAAATAAACACAATCGCACAATCACACCAAGTAAAATAAATAAGCAAATCAATATGCAACACAAATATTTTTCCTGGGGAAAGCTTGCTGCTCAAAAAACCTCTATCGCTATTTTATAATGAACCAAGGAATTATGAAACAATACAATGAATTTTTTCTCAGAATAATATGTTGCACTCTACCAACTATCTCACACTTATCCAGACAAAATTGGTCCAACAATTAGCCAATTATTAGCATGTCTTCAGCATGCCTTGCTCACGCAATCCCTAGGCAATTAATCCCTATTAATTAAGACAAGTAGCCTTCCTTGACTGTGCAATACATCATGGGAATCCTATAGTGTATACAATTGCGACCGGTTAATTTTCTATAAATACAATTGATAGATAACTTCCCTTTGACCTTTGTCTCAACTAGGCCTTCATCATAACTGACATGCATGCATCTATTAATAGTAAATCATCATTCACTTGAAAGATCAATGCATGTGAATTAAATCTGATTTAATTTCACTTGACCTCTCACTAGTGCAATAATTAGTTACAACTAGTTAAACTAATTTTAACTCGATTAATTGAGCTAACTAATTTCTCATGCATTAAACTAATACACTAACTGCAACTTGGACTCTAAAACAAATAGAATCACTCTGCATGCCTCACCAACCACCCTCAACTCAAATTTCATTAGCTAACTAGTTCTATCAAACTCAGTTAACTATTACAAGTGATTATGAGATAAGATTACAATTTATTTTCCAATTTATTTAAGGGATAAATAAATTTGACACATATTTCTTTTAATTTAATTAAGAAATAATTAAATCAAAAGCCTCCATGGTAGCCATTTCTGGATGTTGTTTCTGGATGCCAATTTCATATTTTCTTGTTGTAAATTTCAACATTGGTAACAATTACTATGAATGGTATGACTCATGACTACTAGAGTTTATAACAGGCTTGAATGTGGGAGAGAAAGCCCCCAAATTCGAATAATTGACAGGGATCCTCATGCAAGAGGAGGAAAGGCAAATGACACTTAAACCCCAAAATTCAGATCTATATCTAATGGCGAAAAAGAATCCCTTCAGAAGCAATTCTAATAGAGGATAGAGAGGTGGAGATACAGCACAGAAAAGGTCAAATCCTTCTCAAGATATGTCACCAAATAGGAATTATCCAACATTAAAATGTTTATATTGTGGAAAAATTGGCCATATGGCTAAACACTGTCAAAAGAAGAAGTTTCATGAAGGTCAGCTGAGATATAAGAGACATGCAAGTCACTTTGCAAATGATGACCATAATAAGGACCTCAGATTGTTTATGGTTGAATCTGATGACAAGGATGAAGCAGAGATGTGGTATGTGGATTCAGGTGCATCCACCCACATGACAGGTAATAGAGAACGGATTGAAGATTCAAAGAAACTAGCACTAGATAAAAAATCTACCTTGGCGACGACAGAGGGTAACTAATCAAAGGACATGGTAATGTTCCTGTAATTCTCCCTTATGGAAATATTAGGCACATTCAGAACATGATGTATGTACCTAGAATTAATTAGAATCTGATTTATGTTTCAATGATAACAAATCAGAACCTTAAGGTAGAATTTTATAAATCATATTGTCTTGTTAAAGACTTGTTGGATAGTATGAAGACCATCTCAATAGGGATTCATGTGGGCAGTATTTACAAGATGAATGTGAAAAGTGTGCCACATCAAGCCTTGACATCATCAGGTATGTTTATGGAATATTTATGGCATCAAATATTTGGCCATATTAATTTCAATGATTTTTCGTTATTTCAGAAGAAATGTATGGTCACTGTTCTTCCTGGTTTAAAGCATAGTTATGTTGATTGTGAAGCATTTTCTTTGGGGAATATGCACAGATATGAGTTTCATGTTAATTTAAATAGAAAACATAGAGATATACTATAGTTATTCCACACTTATTTATGTGGGCCAATGCAGTCAAGATCATTGGGAGGTGCTTATTATTTCCTATTATTTTTTTATGACTGTACGAGATTTACCTGGATATATTTTCTTAGTAAAAAGAGTCATAATTTTGAATATTTCAAGCATTTTAGAAGCATGATTGAGAAGGAAACATGTAAATTTATCAATATTCTCTGCTCAGATCAAGGGGGAGAGTACAGGAAGGCTGAATTCAACAAATATTGCAAAGACCATGGAATACTACAGCAGTTTATGGAACCCCACACTCCTCAGTAGAATGAGGTTGCATAGAGGAGAAACATAACCTTTATGGAGTGTGCTCCAAGTATGTTGAAAGGTAATAATCTTTCTAATGGATTTTGGGCCAAAGCGATAAACACTACAATGTATTTGAAAAACAAGAGTCCTACAAAGAGTATTGAATTTAAAACTCATTTTGAAGCTTTGTTAGGATTTAAACCTGCAGTTAATCATTTAATAATTTTTGGATCTAAAGCCTTTGCCCATGTACCAAAGGAGGATAGAAAGAAACTGGATTCAAAGGCCGTGAAATGCACCTTTGTTGGGTATTGTAAATAATTTAAATCTTACAAACTGTTTTATCCCTCTACTCATAAAGTATTTGTGAGTATAGGTGTAGTGTTTCATGAACAGGTTCATGATGGAAACAATGTAGACAAAAATGATGAATAGGACATTCCTTTGTTGGTAGAAGAAGGGAATGGTGAAACAGGAGAAATCCATGAGCAGCAGTAGCAGGAAAAGGAAGAAGCAGAAGTTAAAGATGAAATTGTCGAACCAATTCCATCAAAGTTTAATCAGAACGGGTTTGATGTCACTCCAACACCCAGGAGATCATGTATGCAAATACAACATCCATCAAGATATAGGGAGAATTCTTTTATAACTAGCATGTTAAATGTTGTTGAACCCTCTAGTTATAAAGAAGTGAGTCAATATAATGAATGGAGGGAAGCCATGGAAGAGGAACATGTATCAATTCTTAAAAATAAAACTTGGGATTTAGTTGAATTACCTAAGGGAAAACAAACCATAGGTTGAAAATGGCTATACAAGCCCAAATTTAAAGCAGATGGGAGCATATATAAATACAAATCTAGGTTGGTTGCAAAGGGGTATTCGCAGAAATAAGGTATTGACTATGAGGAAACCTTTTCCCCTGTAGCTAAAATTAATAGAATCAGAATTTTAATTTTCTTAGCTACCAAACATCACTGGATGATGCACCAGCTAGATGTTAAATATGATTTCCTAAAGGGGGAGTTGAAAGAGGAAGTTTATTTAGAGAAACCTAAGGGTTTTGTCAAACATAGAAAAGAACATTTAGTCTGTAGACTAAAGAAATATTTATATAGACTAAAACAAGCTCCAAGATCATGGTACGATAAAATTGATTCATGTTCACCTCCTAGTGTAGTCTCTCAGAGTAGATCTAATCAGTATTTCTTTCATTAATTTAATCCTACCATTTTTATCAAGTAGAGTAGTAATATTGTTAATTTTCTTAGGGATAGAGGTCTTTTTTATATATAATTTAGTTTAAAACATTTTCAAAAATTTCACATTGCATTCACCTCATATCATGATAAGAAATTATGTACAGAGAACATTAGCAATAACAATGCAGCGGAACAATCATAGGTTCGTCATGATATCTTTGTCATTGATTTTCAATGATATCTCTGCTATAGGTATGTCATGATATCTCTATCATAGGGCTCAACATATCTCCTTCATATATCTATCATAATATTTTCTCACATCACATATAAGAAGGCCCAAAGAGGTCATTGTCATACCCAAAAACTGAAGCTCGTTGGGGTGTTTTTAAACCACAAGACTAAGGTCCATTAGGGAATTGTTACACTACGAGATTGAGGACCACTAGAGCATTGTTACATGAAAATACTAAGGTACAAATTCGCAGACCCATAGAATGAAATGATCATTATATCACTTCCAATTAATTATAGGTCCCATTGTGCATTTATTTGAGGCATAAAAACCCTCTCTTTTACCCTATGAAATCCATGAAATTTTGAGTACTCTTGAAAAATAGAAATATATATGTGAATTTGATTTTTTAAATATATTAATGTTACTTATGAGTAAAAAAATACTCTCCAAGTGGAATCATTCAATTTGGCCTTAAAATGTGGGTTAGGCATCCATTTTTGGGAAGCAAGCAAGAATTTCCTTGCTTCACTAAAATGCACACCCATGCTTCATTTACTGGTCAATATAATTAATTCAATTTGTATACTATTCAATTAGTGATTGTTGGTCCTGGTGTGCATTTATTTTAGGCACACAATCCCTACCTTTTACCATATAAAATAAATCCAATTTGGAGTATTCAAGCATGGCACAAATTTAACGAGGATGAGTTACTATCCACCCAAATTTAATGAGGATCGACTTCATGATATGTGAGAAGGCATGTTCCCAACACATTTCAAAGGTCTATTAAGTCATGCATAAATAGGAAGAGACTTCTAATTTCTAAAATGTAACACATTGATGATGTTTTAATATATTTTATACATATTTTTATTTTGCAACATAAAGTAGAGGAAACATACCCATTTTTGCCATATTTAGCCAATGAAAAATTGTGTACATTCTACGTAAAATTGGTTGGAATATGATTGCAAAATGATAGGATAAATGACATCCTCCTAGGGTATAATATTTTTGTAAAATTTCACAACATGCCTTTTATTAAATAACTACAGTCCTTGAATTATTTACCCTAATTCCATCTCTTCATAATTCTTCATTTTTTATTCCATCTAGGTACTAATGTAGACCATGGCCTTATACAAGCCTTCCATTTTATTGGCTAGGTGTAGCATATCCTTCCTTGTCTCATGCATCTTGTCACATTAATTCTCTCTAGGAGGAGGATAGCTAGTCATGGTTTGATTATATCTAGGAATTTCCAAAATCCAAGACTCTGAATATTGCCAGAATTAAGACTACCACCACATAGGAAAAAGAAAAAAAGAAGAGGATTGGAGGGACAAATCCTTTTTTAGTATTTCACAAGACCAATAAACTCAACAATCACTTCAAAATTCAAATAGAAAAAATAAAAAATAAAATTGCAAACATATACATATTTTCAAAAGGGAAAATAGGTTTATTACCATCCATAGGTGACCTATAATTTTTCCTCTCTCCCTGCATAGATGTTTAGTTTTATGGACCAGATTTGAAAACCATACTAATTTTTTCACTTTTCAACATTTACTCAATAATACTCATCATTAACCATTAACCAGTAGATTAATAATAGTGTTAATTTTTTAGGGTAAGAATACTTTGATGTAAATAATTACATTTTAGAACATTTTGACATTGCATAAACCCAATATAATCATAAGAAATTATATATATAGGACATTAGTAATAAAAATGCAATAGAACATTCATAGGTCATTCATGGTATCTGTGTCACAAGTCTCAGCATATCTCCTTCATATTTTTGTCATAATATTTTCTCATATCACAGATAAGAGGTCCCAAAGAAGTCATTGTCATACCCAAGAATTGAAGCCCATTTGGGTGATGTTACACCACAACACTGATATTACAAAATGTGGCTTTTCATTGAGCCACTCATTCCTTATTCTATCCCCATGGATGTAGAAACTTGTTACTTTCTAAGGTTTCATTCTTGCACTTGGTACAATATACATAGGGGTAAACAGGGAATATGGTTTCCATAGAGCTCTTTGAATAGACTAGGAGGGGTTGAGGATATCCCCCCTCCCCAAAAAAGTGTTCTTCTAAATTAAAAATGACCACCACTATTTCTCTAGATCCAAGACCCATGCCTATCCCTGGCCATTTCTCTCTTCAAGACCCTCTGAGGCTTAGTGGGGTGGGGTGGATCAAAACTTTTCAACCAACCATCCCATTTCCTCAAACTGATTCCATCTCTTTCTACCTGCTAGAACAAGGGTTACCTAATTTAAAGTAATAGTTAAGGGTAAGGTCCCCCCTTTCCTACCATTAAGTAAGGGGGAATAATCTCATCCTACTGCTACAACTCCTAAATTTGTAATTGTCCCAACACCATTCCACCATATGGACTCGCAAATAATTCCTTCAAGGTGTGGTAGGATAGGATTACTAGTGAGACTATAGCACGATGTAAGAACCATCTTTGTGAGCAAAGGGGACCATCCCTGGCCCTGGCCACCTATTACAACTTCACCACCTCCCATGGATGAAACAAAATTTATGTATTTGTCGCTCCCTCCTCTCCTAACATGGTCTCTACTTCCATAATCGCATCACCTTACCATGGTCACTCCTTAAGGCCCCTTCTCTCATCATTTCCTCCATATCTTTCGATCTCCTTCAGCTCCCTCTGTGAGCACTCTCATACTCCTTCAGTTTGGAACAACTTTTGCATTCCTTCTCCTAGTTCCAACTTAAACTTCTATTGTCTCCTCTAATCCTCTATTACTCGAAAACTTCCTTTCACCGATTCTTTCATTCCTCAATCATCCCTTGGGTTGTATTTAATATTGTTTCACATTTCCTACTCCATTATGGCTACTTGTGACCTTGACTCCTCCATTGTGATTTTCTGATCTGAATCACAGTCTGAGTCTCCACAAACTCAGTTTACAATATTCTTTTGGATTAACTCAATATGATGGCTAACACATGCTACATGTCTCGCTCCAGCCAGTATCAACATATTTTATCTTTTTACCTCAGTATTAGCTTCATTATTGTTCACCTCCTTGGAATTACAGGGTTCAATTTGACAACTCGCATGCTCTCTTCTACAACAAAAAATTGATTTAACAATCTACATAACCACTTCCCCTTGTTTCAACTAATATTATGATGCAGGGAATTAATACTTTAGTGCAGATCCGATCACACATTACTAACCTTCACCTAAGTTTTTGAGCCTTCACATGTTAAAGTATGTCATCACTAGTGCACCTAGTCCAACAGGTTGTGGCTCCTACCCTTAATTTTGTTGAAGATTTTCTTTCAAATACTTAATTATCTTCTTTGCCTTGATTGATTATTTTTGTAATTTTTTTTGCATAGATAATTACTATTTATGATCCTCTTATCATAATATGTTTTTGTGAAATTATATGAATATATTCCCATATAGAACGAACTTCTTGAATAATGTCATCACAAACAATTTGTCTATCCTCGATTAAAAAAATATTACCTTTCAACTTCGTTTTCAACTCTTTAATTTCATCCTAAGATACTGGTAAGTTGATTGTTATTTTCATTTTCTATGCTTAGTTTCCTCTCCAGTACATTCAAATATTTCCTTACCACGGCCAAATCATCTTTGGTTTTCTCTAGCAACTTCTGAAATTTTGAGCTTTGTCGTGACCTTTGCTAATTTTCTTGAGGGGTCATCTAATTCAATTGGAACCACAATGGTGAAAACATGATCTTGAATTTATTTTTGTTGGCTTTGTACTTATTCCTACAAAATAAAAAACTCTTTATTTCTACCAACTTATTCGCCTATTAATATCTCTTTTTCATTTTCAAATTGAACCAACTCATCTCTTTGAGCATGCTCAGTTCCAAGGAGTTTTAACTTCTTCCTTAATGATTTCACCTCACATTTTTTGTTTAACAATATGGTCTTGATGGCTTCCTTGTCATTTGGATCTACTCTCGGTTTAATGATTAATTTCCTGTACTCTTCATTTTGGATATGTGGTGCTCTAGAATTTGCCTTTTCATATTTCAGCTAATTGGAAACTTTATCCAAAATATTTTTTTCTTTTATACCTATCAAATAACTTCTGCTAGGTCACTATAGATCATTTCTCTTTCTTTTTTGTGCAAATTTATCTTAACAGATAGGGGAATATCAACCACATTAATAGATAAATCCAATGTTACAAAATATGGTCTGGAAGGAATAGATTGAGTAGCCAGATGTGTAAGAGAATTATTCAATGGTTTCTCTCTAAGTCCATATTAGAGAGAATTCTTGTTTAATAGCTTGAGGTTTCCTGAGTTGTTAGCTATGTTTCCATAATAATTATCATTTTATAACTCATTTCTTTAATTTGTTGATAATTCTTCTACAAAGTTTCAAATGAAGAAGGAGTCTCTTCTATTGTGAAATATTACAAACTAGTGGAGATAGAAGAGGAATTAGTGTGCCTTGGATTTCCAAAATACATTTGAAAACTAGGCTCATTTGAAGGTACTTATGTTAAATTTTGTATGTCTTATTCATCCTGTGTTTGAATTTTAGTCTTTTGTGATTAGGAATCTTCCATCTCAACATCTATATGTTTAGGAGTAGTCCTCTTAAAACTCTTCTCGTTTACCATAGGGGTTTCAAAATCCATTCTTTGTTGCACCCTGCCACATAGAAAAGTTTCTTGATTTTACATTTTCTCAATTTATGGTCTACTTTCATGAATATAAGGTGCATAATTAATTTCCACCCTTTTATTACAAATTATATGGTGAGGGTCATATTACCACTTTTCTCCTTTCTCAAAACCAAACTCCTTCATGATCACTTCCACCTATGTAAGGGTTTTTATATTGTTTAAAATAAATGCCCCTACAATCCTATCTAGCTTGAAAATATACCCTTTTATGCAAGAAAAAAAAGTATTTGATTAGCATTGAGACTTTGCTTAGAAATTCAAGAGAAAATATCCTCATAGGAAAAAATACTGGCCATGAAATGAAGTTTGGGCGTTCATTTTTTTTAAGCATGCCAAAATTGTCTTGCTTGAATAAAATGCACACCCAAGATTCAATTATTGGCCAATCTAATTGATTAAAATTGTATATTGTTTATTTAATGATTTTACACATTTTTACATTGTTATATCTTTACTTCATATTTCATACAACATGTTAAGTTGTGAAAGTTTTATATAAGTGGGAAATGTATTTATGTATGATATTTGATAGACATGATGCAAGGTTATACATTAAGGTTAAGAATTGTCCAATAATGTCCCATTTCAAATTTAATTACCAAGATTGCAATTGGTTTTCCCTAGGAGTGCATAGTTGTTATCCCTATGATCATTGGCATATGTGATCAATTTCTATTCCAACAAACTTGGATTTCAATGTATAACATTTCCTTTATGAAAATGACTATGGTTTTTTTTCATAAAATTGTTTTAAATTTAGGTTGGAATGATCATTATCGTATAGTAGATCTCGGTTGAAACGGTTCCCGATGGTGCTGGGCGGGAGTTTCACAGTTTTGAATGGCGATGGGAGGAAATCTGCGCAGGTTCTGAGCGTCGAGACAATCGAGGATCTGTCAAGGAATAGTGCGCAGCCAGGTATTCTCTCAAAAGGAGCGGTGGAGTTTTGTACATCCTCTGGAGGAACGCTGTCGTCCATTGGCTACAGTGGTGAATCTGAAGGGAGGGAGGGAGGCGTTTTGACGGGGGCATCAGTGGTAAATGGACTTGACCTGTAGGCGCTGAGACTGACAAAATCTTCAAACGTGGGTATTGATCAACGAGGGCATAGTTTAGAGCGGGGGGGAAATGTTAAAGACCCTTCGGTGCTCACGAACAGATGGGGGGATGAGAACAGAGATAGGGAGAACTCGTACGCTGCCTCAGAACATATAAGTTGGGAAGAACAGAGTGGTTTCCATGCTTCTGGTAACAAGAAAGAGTCTGGCTCAACCGATGCAAGGGAGGCTGGAGCGACGAAAAAGGGTAGCAGAAAACGAAACTGGATCAAGGTCAAAAAAACACAGTATAACTATGTTTTGGGTGAAGACATAGGCTGGGAGAAAGTATCTCAAATGGCTAACAGGACACTGGTAGGCAGGGCTGTGGGGAGAGTTTTTGTTCTGAAAACCGTCATTGCTTGGGCCGATGCACAATGGAAAGAGGCTATTGGATATGTTCCTGAGGTGGTGTCCCTCTAAAAGGGATGGTATGCATTCAACTTTCTGCAGCCAGAACAAACACAGTGGGTGATGCATCGGTGCTGGGCTTTGGACCATTCTCCATTGCTCTTAAAGCCTTGGCACCCCCTATTTGATGCTAGTAGGGAGAGGGTGGACTCGGTTCCCCTGTGGGTGCGTATTCCTGGCCTGCCTCTCCATTACTGGACTGAGGAGCATCTCCGGGGTATTGGAAATACACTTGGGGTTTTCTTACAGGCAGATCTCTCCTTTCTCACGACAAATCACAGGAGGGTGGCTCGAATACTTGTCATGATTAACATTCGAGAAGGAGTTGCTGAATCCATGAACCTCCTTTGGGGACTATATGTTATTAAGCAGCTTTTAGATTACGAAAACGTTCCGTTCAGATGCCGCCGCTGTCATGTATATGGCCATCCAGCTTCCGAATGTGCTTCTTTCTCGCGAACTGTAAACAGCAGGAGGTCTAGACCATCTGAGGCGGAGACTAGCTCGATGAGGGCAGGTTCTAGACCCCCCAATACGCAGGTTGTGCCCTCTTCTACTACTACCTGTGTATCGAACCTTGCTGTCAATGTTTCTAGCTCTCAGGACAAACTGGGCTTACAGGTGTTGGTCGAGGAGTCTGGTCCTCCTGCTGGGCAAGAGTTGCTCCCACAGATTCCTGTCTGTGGAGCGCTTACTACTGTGTTGACCCATAGTCGGCATTATGGTGCGGTTTTCCAGTTTAGAAATGACGATTTGATGAAGACTGTTTTAACTCTGTGTAAAACATCTCTTATGGGATCCTTCCCATTCTCACCCATTATAAATTTTTCTCTTAATTTTATTTCGTCTACAGTTTCGGTCCAGAAGATTGAATGTGACAAGTTTTCTTGTACAGTTTCCACACTTTCCACACAGTTAGCGCTACAGGAGAAGGTTATTGTATTTGACCCGGGTGATGGGCTGTTGACTCCATCGGATCTTGCTGCCCCCCCCCGGTCTCTAGCTATAACTTGAGATCCAGTGCAAAAAAAGGAGCTGGTGGGTTTGGGAGGGGGAAATCCCCAGCAATACGGGGCAGGGGAAGGATCTCCTTGTTGGCGAAAGCTCAGGATAGAGCTGTGATGGATGTATATGATGGGCGGCAGATGTCAATAGATAGGGCACTTAGAGCAAGTCATTCCCCGAGGCCTGGTGTGTGATGAAGATTCTGTCTTATAATTGTAGGGGATTGGCAGGCCCCCTTAAGAAACCTGCTTTCCGGAGGATTATAACTCTGGACTATCCGGATATCATTATGCTTCAAGAAACCTTAGGTGATGGGAATGTGGTCAGAACTAGATTGGAGGGTTGGCTGCCAGGATGGATCTTTGAGATGTTGGATGCTAGAGGGAGGTTGGGGGGATTGGCTGTTGGCTGGAATGAAAGAACAATCAAACCACTAAACTTCTGGGGTATGGAGTCGGTCCTTGGATTAAATTTTCTGTCGTTGGAGCTTGGTGAAGCTTTTAACATATTTAATATTTATGGCCCTTATCAAGATAGGGTTCCTTTCTGGGACACACTATTGGGAAATACTTTACTCAAGGGGGACTCAGTGATTTTGGGTGGGGATCTGAATTTTACAATAGGACAGTGTGAGGTATGGGGTCCTCATGCACAATTAGATTCGTTGACTGAGTACTTCACTCAAAAATTGGAGGAGAATCATTTGCTTGATATCGAGCCCTTAAAGATGAAACCCACTTGGAGGAACAATAGGTGTTCTGAAGGTAGAATTGCTAAGAGACTTGACCGTTTCCTGGTCGCTGAACAGCTTGTGGACAAGCCTTTTCAAATTAGGCAGTGGATTGGATGTGGGGGTGCATCTAATCATTTTCCCATTTTTCTTGAGTTTAAGATTGGGCCTAGGCAGCCCCCCAGCCCTTTAAAATTCAACAAAATCTGGCTTAGGGATGAAACTTTTAAAGCACTTGTTCATGCTAGGTGGATCCCCTTTAGGGCGGATATTCCTCTTTCTGCGGCTTTTCAATTTGCAGAAAACTTTAAACGCATCAAGGCTGCTGTTAAGATTTGGTCGGCTGCAAAGAGACAGAGGGAGGATCTGGACTTGAAGCAGGTAGAAGAGGATCTTTGTAAGATCTATGAGGGGTTTGGTGGAGGGTTTCAAACTCAAGCAGATAAAGACACTCTTGTTTCACTAGAAAAAAGAAGACACTCCCTACTTATGGATAAGGAGGAAACATGGAGGTTGAAAAGAAGGGCCACTTGGTTGGCAAGTGGGGATGATAACACAAATTTTTTTCATGCATATGCTCGTGGACGGAAGGCGGTGAATACTATTTGGAGCTTAAGAGATGGACAGGGAATGGAACATACTACTTTTGAGGCTAAAGCAAAGCTGGGGATTGATCATTTCAAGGCTCTATATAAGGCTCCAGCTCAGGCATCTATTGTGGAAGTGATTAGAGTTGCACATTTCTTTCCAAGATTTGTACAGGAGGCAGATAACAGATCATTAATGGCTGAGGTTTCTGAGAAGGAGCTAAAGGAGGTTCTTCATAGTTTCCAAAAAGACAAAAGTCCTGGGCCAGATGGATGGTCGGTAGAATTTTTCTTGGCACTGTATGATGTGTTAGGGGCAGATTTGCTGAAAGTTGTGGAGGATACCAGAATTTCAGGGAGGATTCCTGCTTGTTTCAATTCCACTTTTATTGCTTTAATCCCGAAAGTGGATAACCCACTTACACTGGCTGATTTTCGACCTATCTCTTTGTGCAACTGTATTTACAAAGTGGTAGCCAAGGTGGTTGCGAGAAGGCTCAAATGCATATTGTCTTCACATATCTCCGATGAACAATTTGGCTTTTTGGATGGTCGACAAATACATGAAGCAATCGGGACGGCTCAAGAGGCCCTCCATAGCATGAAGACCAAGAATCTGAAAGGGACTGTGCTGAAAATAGACCTCTCCAAAGCATTTGACCGGGTAAGCTGGTTATATATACGTATGCTTCTGACTCACCTTGGTTTTTACATTGGTTTCATAAGATGGATCATGAGTTGCATTACAACTGTCTCTTTCTCTGTTTTACTTAACGGGGCTGCCTCTCCCTTTTTTCATGCTGAAAGGGGTCTGCGTCAGGGGTGCCCCCTTTCCCCCCTTTTGTTTTTATTGGTTGCTGAGGGTTTAAGCAGGGCACTTCAGGAGGCCAAGAGGCAGGGCTCTTTAAAGGGTATACAGGTTGCTCCTAATTTATTCATCACTCACCTACTCTTTGTAGATGATGTTTTAATTTTCTGCTCTGGCTCGGTGCGTGATGCAACCACTATAGGAGAGATTTTGGATCTGTTTAGCAAGGCTACAGGTATGGAAGTGAATGCTGGGAAGTCTACCTTAACTACTCATTTTCTGAGGGATGAGGAGAGGCATGAATTCGTGAGGATCTTTCCCTATATTTCTGCTGGTTTGGATGCAGGGCTGAATTATTTGGGGTTCCATATAAAACCCAATGACTATAGGAAATAGGATTGGAGCTGGTTGTTGGAAAAGCTAGAAAAGCGCTTGAGAGTTTGGTGTCATAAATGGATGTCCAGAGCGGGGAGGCTGATTTTGGTTAAGTCTGTTCTGGAGGCTGTTCCTGTATATTGGTTGTCCCTCTCTTGGATTCTGAAGGGTATCTTGGAGGCAGCGAGGAGGATCTGCTTTAGATTCCTTTGGAGTGGGAAACAAGATTCTTTGGTGACCCCTTGGGTGCGATGGGAAAAAATTGTTGTCCCTAAAGGGATGGGAGGATGGGGACTGAAAAATATCTTCCTTTTTGCTCAGGCTCTTGCTGCTAAAGGTGGGTGGAGGCTCATCACTGTGGACAGCCTTTGGACTCGAGTGATCACTCAGAAATATATTGCTCCATATTCTATTGTTGACTGGATAAGGAATCCAAGAAAATCTTTTGCGGGTGGGTCGATAATTTGGAAGGCCCTTTTTAAATCCTTTCACATTCTGGAATCAAGCCTGGCTTGGGATGTGGGTAGTGGCAGGAAGCTCCGGGTTGGGGAGGATCCTTGGATGGGAAGTGATCAACAACACATCTTGCCCCGGCACACGGTTGAGGCTATAAGGCAGAGGGGGATTACCTTTCTTTCCCATCTTGCTGATCCTGCTCGGAGAAGGTTGGGAAATCAGCCATGGATATTGGCCTCTTCCTTGGGGCTGGATGCTATTGATGAGAGGGCTTTGGCCGTTTATATCCGAGCTTTAAAACAGGCCCATATATTCCTTCAGGATAGGGATGATATGATAGCTTGGGATTTTGATTCTTCGGGGACCTATTCTCCTCGAGCGGGATACACAAAGCTAAGTGCTGGAGCTGACTTGGGTGATGAGAGGTGGTGGTGGAAGAAATTATGGAAACTAAACTTCCCTCCTAAGACTCACCTTTTTATGTGGTGTGTCCTCGAAAATAAAGTCCCTACCTGGGAGGTGCTGCAACACAGATGTTTTCAGGGCCCTGGATGGTGTTGTCTGTGCAAATCTGATGAGGAATCAGTAAACCACCTCTTCCTCAGTTTTCCCTTCATTAAAGGTGTTTGGCTAGAAGTTTCCAGGTTAGTGGGTATTCATTGTATATGGGAGGGCCAAACTGTGGGTCATGCATGGGATCTGTGGTGGGTGGCTTATGCTGAGCAGAAACAAAAAGCTTTGCCTCTCCTAGTAATCTGGGGTTGTTGGTTGGCTCGTAATCGACTGCTTTTTGATGGGTCGGTCAGTACCCCAGAGATCATTGGTGCCATGACTGTAGGTCTGCACTCTGCCTTTCCTATTCATATTCGTGCAGCCAATCAGAGGGAGATTCTACAGATGGACATTGATAGGAGGATTCCTTGGGGCTTTTTCGATGGGGCTATGCAGAAAAATATTTGTGGTGGAGGGGCTCTGCTATTTCTTTCTGATTCACATTGGTTTGAGATCTCAGCTGGGCTTGGGGAAGGAACAAACAATTTTGCAGAACTGCTGAGTCTCAAGATACTCCTGTTGTTCGCTGTGGAAAGACGTTGCAGAAAGATAAATCTATTTGGAGACTCATTGAATGTGATTAATTGGATAAAAGGTTTTCAGATCTGCAGAGTTTTCCATTTACAACATTTGATGCGCTCTATTAGGGAGATCCTCCTCTCTTTTGAATCGTTCTCCTATCAACATATATACCGAGAAAACAATGAAGGGGCTGATCAAGCTTCAAAGAGGGGGATTCAGCTGGATGAGGGAATCTGGACTATCAGAGAACATGAGGATGGGAATATTACTGAATACTTTCATCCTTCATTATTTGATTGAGAGGATTCAGGGTACCTTTGTTGGCATGATAAACATTTGCCAACTGACTGATCACACATGGTGTGAGTTCTTCTTTCTTTTCTCAACAGGTTAGATGCAGTTGGGTGTGATCACTGCTATTATCTCTGGGGTAGCAGTCTCGTGGATGTGTTTTTGCTGTGGGCAGGACAACCTTTTATGCTATGACAACTATTATCTTGCATCTGCCTGGGGATGCAGTCTAGTGGTAGAGTTTTTGCTGTGGACTGGTACACATATTCCAACTATTTTTTATCTGGGCTTGCAGCCTCGTGGTTATGCTTTGCTGTGGGCAGAAACACCCTCAACTATGGAACACCTTATATGCTATGGTAGTGTTTTGCTGTGTATATTTTTCAGCTTGGGAATATTTCTGAATACTTTCATCTTTGATTGAGAGGCTTCAGGGTACCTTTGTTGGCATGATAAACATTTTCCATCTGAAAGATCACACATGGTGTGAGTTCTTCTTTTTTTTTCTCAACAGTTTAGATGCAGTTGGGTGTGATCACTGTTATTATATCTGGGGTAGCAGTCTTGTAGTTGTGTTTTGCTGTGGGCAGGACAACTTTTTCTACTATGACAACTATTATCTTGCATCTGTCTGGGGTGCAGGCTAGTGGTAGAGTTTATTGCTGTGGACTGGTACACATATGCCATCTTTCTCTATCTGGGGAGCAGCCTCGGGTTTATGCTTTGCTGTGGGCAAAAACATTCAACTATGGATTATATGTTGTGGTAGTGTTCTGCTGTGTTTATTTTTCAGCGTGGAAAATGGTATCATGGAGGATGCATAACACAGTTATATGACTGGACTTCATGCCTAAAGGAACACTTCAGTGGGCTGGTCCCTTTCTATTTCGACATACACAGCTTTTACCTGGGCGGTGCTTCTTCAATATGACATACACAGTCATATGTCCCTTCTTATTTCGACAAACACATCGCCTATTACAGAATTAATTTGTGAGGCTTTTTTAAGTATTGGAGCAACCACTTGGTCCCTGACAGTGGGCTTTGATTGGCTCAGTGTACCTAAATTTTTTTCCTTCTTACTGGTAGTGCTACTTCAGCAGGTTTTTTGCATATTTCTTGCAGGACTGTTTTAAAAGGAGTTAGCAACAACTGTTTTTCAATTTTGAACAACAGTTTCTCCATCTGAATATGGTTAAAGACAGATTTGGATACAGAACTGGAATGTTTATTTCTTCTCTGTAAATGCTTTTTGTATACAAACTCTCTGGGTTTGTCTTCATCGAACACATAGTACATGTGATTCTCATTGTAATTTTGTACTCAACTGCAGTAATAAAATTACGCTTTTTTCTCGGGGAAAAAAATTATCGTATAGTAAATTAAGTATAGGTCTTGTTGTGCATTTATTTGAGGCACACAAACCTTGACTTTAACCCTACAAAATTGATCCAATTTCACATATTCTTTCACAATATAAATTTCTATGTCCAAAATTGATGTTAATTATGAGTAAAAAAGTACTCCCCGACTTGAATCATTCAATTTGGCCTTGAAATGAAGGTTAGGAATGCATTTTTGTTAGCAGGCCAAAATTACCTTGCTTCACTAAAATGCACGTCCATACTTCGTTTATTAGCCAATATAATTGATTCAAATTGTAGAATATTTATTTAGTTATTTTAAAAACTTTTGAATTATTATATGTTTGCTTTGACCTTAAATAATTTTTCTTCATATTTCATACAACATTCCAATTTTTCTTCCACTTACATTATGTGAAAGTTGTGTATAATTTTTTCTTCAACTTGTTGTTGGGAAGAAAAAATTTCCTTTTAATTCAGAGCAATAGCTCCAACTCTTTACATTAATTTTCAATCTAGGTAGGCTTTTTATTATAAGGCCATAATTATGAAAAATATATGCAAGGGAAAATTATGGCTAGTGTTAATGAATCTCAAACTCAATTGTAATCACACTCTCAGCAATTCAACACTCGGGTTGTTACACTCTCAAACCTTGTTCACGCTCTCAAGAAATAAACACACAATGCAGAATAAAACCACTCATTCACACTGTCGTGCTTATTCAAAAAATAAAAACACTCCTACAAACCATTCTCTCAACAAATGATGAAACACACATCCAAATGGAATTAACTCACCATAAAACTATAACAAGAATTAAATAATTGTCACACTAACAAATGGATTGGTCTAAGACCTATGTTGTTACATAATATAGAGGTTATAATTATGTAAACATTAAAGCATGAAAAATACTAGTAATAATAGTAACAACAATCAAACACGAATTATAATTGAGAGGAAATAAATCAAACAGTTATAGTACCTTCCTAACTAGTGATATTTTCTAAGAAGGAGGACCCTTCCTTCTTAGTAGGGGTTGGTACACTACACAACACACAAGGTAGTCAATGGAAAGGTATGGTGTCATGAATGAATGAGATTTAATGAAACATGTAGGATTTCAATGTTGGTGCTCCCTCCCTCTATCATTATCTATTTGTTTCTATATGTCTATCTCACGCGAGAAGAAAGAACACCTATTTATAATTTTACATAACAATGATAAGATCATCATGTGAATATCTTGATTCTCATATGATCTAATTTGACAATACATATCAATAATTTGATAACAATTTCCAAGGTTAGGACAAATTTGTAACAACTTTTCCAAATTACAATAATTATTAATAGAAAATTATAATTGTTTCAAAAGAATTTCACAAACCAAATTATGGGCTCTAGCAAACCCCCAACACAAAAATATGACTCATCCTCAAGCCACTTAATCCTCCTTCTATCCCCATTGATCTGGTAACCTCTATCCTCAACGAGGTTGTCTTCAAGCCTCTAGTACAACAACTGTAGGGGTGGCCAGAGAGCCTCGTTTCCTTGGAGCTCTTAAAATGACCTAGGAGGGGAGTGCCATGTCACCACTCTCCACAATGACATGCTCAGAAAAAAAAAAAAAAAATTAAATAAATAAATAAAAATAAAAAATCCTTGACACCATTATTTCTTGAGGGTTTAGTTCTATGTATGTACCTAACCCTTGTAACCTTCTTGTTACTATACCTACTCCTTCCTCTAGTGAGCGGTGGCTAGGCTTCAATCCTCTAGCCTTCTCAACGATTTAATAACATTTATTATAATTGTTGCATGTTTTACATCACTAGATTGACATATTAGTTGTAATTTAATGGAAATTTTCTTATGGTATATATATGTACTTTGATATGATGTAATACGATTTTGTTTTCATTTCATATGTTGTAGTATTATAAATATAACAAAAATATTAAATATCAAGCATGAAATAAATAATAAATTTTCATTTTTAATGTTTTTTTTTTTTGCAAAACATGGGTCTTCCAAAATATCGAGTTGATCCTAAGATCGATCCAGATTATGTTAGGTATGGTTCTAACATTCAAGGCGATGATGATGAGGTACATGGAGAGCACACCAAGGGAGACGAAAACAATGATGACATTGATTATGATCATGATTTTGATGATCATGATAGACATGATGATGATGATGAGAAATCTATTGGTAGTAGCCATTGGCATTGGCCATATAGACTCCAAAATGGATCATTGTTGATAAATCATTATGATGCCTCTTTTCATGTTTATTATCATATATATCATTTTCACCTGCAGTACCATATTAAGTTGTATCATTTTGACTTAAATGTCATTTCGACATGTACTATCTGGCATGCATTATGTGTAGCTGATCACAAACTAATAACTTTCTTTATTAATAATATAATAATATCGATTATAGTTAAAAAAATATTATCTTTTTATTTTAATACAATTTTTTTGTGTGGTCTGTAACTATAAGAAAACCGAAATATCTATGTTATGGAAATCTCTTTGATATGAATCTAGGCATACATTATGTGCATCTAGTCACAACCAGCAATGTGTTTTATCAATAATATAAAAATATCAGTTATATTTAAAAAATGTTGTTAATTTGTATGGATTTACATCTCCCTAAAAATTATTTATAAAATAATATGCTATAAAATATTTAAAATTCAATATGACTTACTCTATAATCATATAATATATTTAAGAGGCATGACATACTTAACTAATTTAATTGAAATAAAAAATATATATATTAAATTAATAAATGGAAGTTATAAAGGAAGCATCATGAGTTGTTAAAATGGAAGCAGAATGTGTCTGTAAAATCGAATTACAATTCGACATTAAATTGGAAGCCATACTTAGAGCTATTACTGGCTCTAAATATGAAGCTAAATCTATTGCCTAACAAGAAGCAAAATTGGAGGCTAATTAAGAAGAAAATTTCAACACCAAAAGGAAGCAAACCCTAGGAGCTAAATAGGAAGAAAACCTATGAACTAAACAAGAAGAAAACCTTCCAACTAAAAGGAATAAAACCATGAGGCTAACAAGGAAGTAATTCTAGAATAAAAAAGGAAGAAACAATGGAAGCAAAACTAGAAGCACGCCAAAAGAAATCTTGGAAGCAAAACATGGTGTTACCTAAGAAGAAGAAAAATAAGCAATTTAGGTAGAAAATAAAGATATAATAATGGAAGAAATAATAGCATCCAAACTTGGCAATACTTGAGAAGAAAAAAAAAAAGTTCAGGTAGTAAACAAAGAAATAATAATGGAAGAAATATTAGAAGCAAAACTTAGCATTCCCTTTGAAGCAAACAAAGAATCCATTCGGGTAGCAAACCAAGAAGTAATAATGGAAGAAATACTAACACCCAAACTTGGCATTACCAGAGAAGAAGAAAAAGAGCAATTCAAGTAGCAAACAAAGAAGTAATAATGGAAGCAATTTTAAAATCCATACTTGGCATTCCCTAGGAAGCAAACAAAGAATCCATTCAGGTAGCAAACTAAGAAGTAATAATGGAACTAATATTAGAAGCAAGAAAAGACACTATAATGGAAGACATATTAGAAGCTAAAGAAGATGCCATAATGGAAGAAAAGATAGATGCAACAAGTTTTGCCATATTGGAAGCAAAACTCGATGCAACAAATTAAATTATAATGGAATCATAACTTGGCACTAATTAGGAAACCAAAAAATAAGTTATTTTTAATGTCATACTAGAAGAAAAACAAGAAGCACTTTTGGGAGAAAAACTAGAATTACAAATGGATACAAAAATGGAAGCAAGATTGGAAGAAATAGTTCCCAATGTTATTCTCAGCGTTATTTATGGCACTATTTCAGACACCTAAGTGAAGATCCCAGATTGTGTTAGGTTTCTTGACGCAAATTATTTAATATAAAAATAATTATACATCCTTTATAATAAAGCACTTATTAAAATGGGCATGGTTAAACCATTGGGATATTGACGAAAATGTTGAATTCTGAAATATTAATAACATTAAAAATATTGTTACTTCTAATTTTAAGGAGAAAATGTGGTGTGAGAAAGTTTTAGAGGCTAAAAGAAAATTAAGATATTGTAAGGAGGTCATCAACCCTACTCTATAAGATCAAAAGTATCTCTTTGTTTTAACTAGCTCAAAGAAAAAAATTAATATAGCAAAAGATAAGAATGAACTCTCATGAGCTCCATAGTGAAACATGTCATTGGGCAGTTCCTAAAACACCATGGGTAGAAAGGATTTTCCATCTCTGTGAGAATATGAACATTTAGGATGAAAATCACTTCCTCTTAGAGTGCCCTGGATACACCCACATTAGATCTCAGTTTCATAATCTTCGTTGCAATACCGACCTTCCTAGCCTTTTAACATGTCAAAATTATAGTGAGCTCGAGACGCTTCTCTCCAAGCTCTTTGAGCATAGAAGCACAATTTTAAAACAAACTAAATGATTCGTTTCTTTAGGTCTGATAGAACAGAGTTTGGTCTCAGTGGATGCTAACCATCCTCATCATCATCATCATCATCATCATCATCGTCATCATCATCAAAATTAAAAATTTCAATTTAATATAATATAATATTAAAATAAATATAATTGAAATTAAACAAAATATATAATAGTAATGACAATGTATAATTTTTATAATTTTTATAATTTTGCATATTATGTTTTTTTATTAATTATATAAAAATGGTAAGTTTTAATTTTTATGAAAGAAGAATAAGATGAAGTTATTTATTTTAATTGAAAAATTAATAATGATGATGAAGATGATGAATCTTTTCTAAGATTTATATGGTCTATTTCATCTTTAGAAGGTAAAAGATTATTTAGAATATTTTAGCATTTTTTTCTATATTCAAAACACATTAATAGAAATGTTCTCAAATTTCACTATAACACTCATCAAAAATTGTTCTTATTTTAGTATGTTCATTTTATTCATAATATTATAAAAGACAAGGAGATACTTTTGATTTTTGAGATTGGGTTGATCACCTCCATATAATACCTTAGTTTTCATTTTTCCCTCAAACTCTTTATCACCCCATAATTTCTCCCTAAATTTTGAAGTAATAATGTTTTTCATATATCCTTATTCTACAAAATGATCTCCTCCTTTATCCATCCATTGGTCTACCTTATCCTTTATCCTTATTATGCCCTTTCTTGAGTTGAAGGTGGGGGTTTTGACTAGAGTTAGAAGAAATTTTAGGAAACTTCATAGGATACATAGTCATAGACATCCTTCTAGTTGGGGAAAGGTTTACTTCTATTAGGAGAATAAGATAGAAAGTATTTCCTTTAATATTAAACTACTTTTGGATTTTTTGTATCTTCTTCCATGACTCTCTGGAGAAATTCCGACATGAAACCTCACATCCATATAAAATAATAAGAATGACAAGAGTCTCAAAGAGAAGTATTTTTTTTAATCTCATATCCAAAGATCTATTGACTTGCAATTGCTTTCAAGCCCAAAATAATTTTTTCATCCTTCATTTTATCATTTTCTCAATGTTATAATTCCAATTGAGCTTGTGACTGATATAGATTCCAAAATATTTGGATCAAGGAACTTAATCTAAGTAATTGTTGTCAAATAGGAAAATATCATATGTTTTATTTTTGGATTTAATTATCATGGATTTAGTTCTCTCACTATTAACAGTCATACCCATAGTCATACCCATTTTACAGCAAAAATCTTGGATAATTTTGAGCAATTTTCCAAGATTGTAATGACTCCTTGCCAAAAGGACAATATTGCAACATAAGGAAGAAGAGTTATGACTATACTATTGAGTCTGAGGGAAACACAACCTGCATCTTTGAAACACTCTTCTAGCTTATTAGTGTATATGCCAAAAAGGGTAGCAGATAATAGACACCCTTGTTGTACTTTGATATCACATTTATCTTCTTCTGACCAACCTTTAGCCATCCTAAAATTGGAAATAACATCATCATACAAACTTGTCACAACAACCATCAACTCGAGAGAAACCATTATCTCTTCTAATCTCTTCCACAACTTTTTCATAGGAATGATGTCAAAATATTTTCTAATGTCAATGAAACAATAGAAGAAATCAATTTTATTATTTTTCCATTTCTCTACAATGGTCCTGAGAGTAACAAGGTGGTCCACAATCGAATGATATCTCCTAAACCGAGCTTGGTCTTTAGCTCTTTTACCATGGATTTCTAGCCATAGACTAATATTCTTCTCCAAAATAATTCCATACAACTTGGAAAAAGCGTGGCTAATCATAATGGTCATATAATTAGAGGGAATGTTATTATTCCCACTATTAAAGGTAAGCAAAGTGAAGCTCTGCTTCCAAGGCTTAGAGAAATCCTTGCTTCATTGACAAATTTAAGAGGTTATGTATGTGAGAGATAAAGATGAGCCTTTCTAATTTTTAAATTTCAGCTTAGTAGCCTTCAATATCCTTAACTCTTCCTTTTAAAAAATAATTTGATTATAAACAAATTATTTAAAAATAACACATTTTTATTTTATATTTATGGAAATTTTTGATATAATTATTTATTTTAATTTTTAAAAATACAAATAAACTTTTATTATAAAATTATCATTTTAAATAATTATTTTTATTTTCATTTTCATTTTCATTTCTATTATGGAATAACCTAATATAATTAGGTACTTTGATCTCGAAAAATTAACACAGATATTTTACTATAGAATTTTTGTTTTAAATGATAAATTTTAATTTTACATATTCTTTTATAAGCCAATAAAATTAATAATTAATCATCAATTTTATTATATTTTCAATAAATATTTATTTTAAATATTATTATTTAATATTAATAGCATGGGAGAGGTTTATTTATAGATAAAATAACATAGTATTTTTTTTGAAGTGTAAATTTTACAACACAAATAAGTTAATATAATATCATTAAAAAGTATGAAAATTTAAGGAAAAGCTTGCCTATTGATTTCTTTTAGTTGTGTGCACATTCAACTTACTATAGTTTAGAGTGGAGTTCATGAATTGGACCTAGTTTGAAGTTTTTGTTTGAGATAATGCCTCATTTATGATGCACACTAAAGTTTAGGGATTGGTTTGGTTTGTTGGAGGATGTTGAGAGATTCTCTCAACCTCTCTCTCTAAGATTAGAATTAGTTGGATTTGAGTTCAACAATATATACGTATGTAATGTCTATTGATTTTGGTGTGCAATAATAAAATCTATTATTTTGTGTATATCACTGCTCTTATAATTTCTAATATGGTATCAGAGCAGGTTCTAGCTTCATTCCCTCACGGGAAAGCCAGGAAAATAAGAGTTTCTAGACAATCGATTCTATGTACATAAGCATGAGAGTGAAGTGTTATATTTTTATAGTTGATCGGTATTTATAGAATTTTTCCGATGCAGTGTGGTGGTGGAAATTCTTGTAGAGAGGCTTTGCCAGTCAATTATAACGTTTTCTTCTTTTAAACAAATTTCAATGCCCATCTTTTTCCAGGAAGTCGGTTGCTGCACGCGACGGTGACGCGAGTGTCATTTGCATCGCTGTTTTTTTTTAAGAGTCCAACTGTCCTTTTACATTTCCACACGAAGACGTGCAACATATAATTCGTCGCGTACAATTTTTTAAGTTCGATCATGAAATCATGAAAGACCTGGATATGATTGACCACGATGAAGAAGAGAAAGCATTTCTATCCATAGCTCCAACAACAAACTCGAAATATTGGGCAGATTCAGTGACCGATAGCGCTACGAGTTGCTGTGGAAAGGAACTTAAATGGAATAACTTCGTTAGTAAATTGCATAGCTATTCCCTCAATTTCAACGACGGCTCTCTAGAGGAGGAAAAATATGGTTATCAAGGGTTCTCTACTCATTTTCTTCTGTGTTAACACATGAGAATCGATCCCAGGCATCCTGTGAAGCCCAAGTTCGGGCTGACTATCTTCATTCAACAGGGCCTCAAGGTAACGTTACAGTGCAGAGACAACACCATTCTACAGCAAAATTAGTGGATCGACTCACATTACATGACGAGAATGGGTGCGGATAATCTGAATATAAATGGTTTGGTGTCTGTTAAATATTTTCAATATGGTGGTTGGTTATTATTTGCGTAATAAGAATGTATATTGTTGATGATTTTAGCGTGAAGATTGATAACGTTATGACTATAAATATTCATAACGTATATGACTAGAGGAAGTCCACTAGGGTAAAATCACTTGGTGTTTTGAATTTGCTACATATGGGGACATAAACCAACGGCCAAGCAGGAAAATTCCACCAAATTCTTCCACATGATCCCACAAAATTCTTAGGCAGTGTCAAAGTATCATGCCTCCACTTTCATGGGTGTATGAACATGGCCAGAATTGCCGATGTATTCCAGTATTCCTCACGAATCAACCAAGGCATGCAGTGTGGCGGAATACCCAATTCCTGCGAAAGCAAGGGTCATAGTCAACGCATGGGCGATTGGTGCATGGGGAGAGGACGTTTTGGCATTCAAGCTGGCGAATTTTATGGAGGTGAATGGCAGCTACAGATTTGTGTTTGAAGTTCATTTTTTTTTGTGGAGTGTGTAGCTGGTTCATATGTAGAATTGTGGATTTGTTGATGTGATATTTTTTTAGTGCAGAACCAATTATTGAATAGATTTACATAATTTAAATTAGTTTTTCTCGACGTTCTTCGGTGCTGAGAGAACAATTGGCTAATTTTATTGTGTGAATTTGTTATATGCTGATGGATCCTGTTGTGCTTCGGGCTTCAAGAGCATCGGTTACAGGTTATACAATGAGATCCTTGTGTGTAAAGGTCACTTTGTAGGATTGATCGCTGATCATATTCCGTGCCTAGAATATTTTCCTATAGACTGTTGAAATTTATTCTTTGGGGTTATTTCATAGATGGAAATATTTCCATAGGGTAGTTCAGTGTCGAGACTCTTCTTCGAGGGTGTCGAGAATCTTTAATCTTACAAACTCAGAATTGATGGTCAGAAGCAGGTGTACTTTAAATGGGTTGAAAGGTAAGCTCGAAGATGTGGAGAAAGAAAGAGCAGAATCTAGAAGACCGCAGAGTGGGTAGAGTTGCTGATGAAGACTAGCGAGACAAAAACAAATACAAATTTTGTAATTGTGATCTCAGTATTGTAAGTTTTCTGTAATGTAGGCATTAAGGGGGGGTGTTTGAGATAATGCCTAATTTATGATTCATACTAAAGTTTAGGAATTGGTTTGGTTTGTTGGATGATGTTGAGAGATTCTCTCAACCTCTCTCTCTAAGATTAGAATTAGTTGGATTTGAGTTCAACAATATATACGTATGTAATGTCTATTAATTTTGGTGTGCAATAATAAAATATATTATTTTTTGTATATCACTGCTCTTATAATTTCTAATATTTTTTGAGTTTTCATCCTTGAATTCTCACCCAAAACAGAAAGTTACAATATGAACACCTGTAATTTGAAGTAAGGATGTACAAACAACATCTCTAAGGGAGAGACTAAAACTAGCAATGGATAAATCATTAGAAGTGAAAACATAAGGAAGATGCTCTCAAAAATTCTACAGCTACAGTTCAAAAACCAGTATGCTTGATTAAGCTCTGGAAAACCTATATTTCTTTCTCTATACAGCCATATAAACAATCTCGTCATGATTGAGAATTACTCCAATCCCATGGAGATAATTGTGCAACATCATGTTATGTATAAAAAAACAATAAAATAATTATAATTATGTAAACATATTAATTATGTAGAGGGGAACGATCAAAGATCATGAACCCTTGTGAAAAGACACTCAAGGTTATATTTAAGTCAGACCTTTTATTAGAAAAACATCATTATTCAACTTTTACTTTCGATATAAATATATATAATCAATATAACAATTATTGGTTTTAATGTTATATTGGTTTTAATATTTTGGTCTTATAGTTTGGATATTAACAAATTTCTATTTTTTTGATCTCATATAATAGTTTTTTTTTAAATTGAATGCACAGAAGGTATGTATATACAAAATGTAATTTTCTATCATTTCCCAACTAAATGAAATTACATTTTCTTTCCTTTGGAATATGTGTGTGTATGTGTCTCTGAGAGAGAGATTCATATTGAATAATTTTATTGTTTCTCATCCATATTGGTGCTTTCAGAGTGGAAAAAAGTGGAGGAATCAACTCACGAGACCATTTTTACCATCGAGGCCCAAATTAGAAAATTGTGTTTTTAAACCTTCCCAGAGGATTTTAAGGCATCAAACAACAATTTTGGGGGTAAAAATTTGTTTCTTTAGCATTGCGCCATTTTTAATATTCTACACATCGAGTCTTTTCCAATGACACATGAATCGCCTCAATCAAATTTCGTATGAAAAAGTTATGACACTCAGAAGTTGACCTTATTCTGGCCACCATAATTTGAGAGGATGTCATGTCAACCCCCATTATTCATCAAAAAGGGGCTAGCCGTGTGATTATGACTCTATATTTTAACACTAGTTAAGGGATGAGGTATTCAAACCTAACCACTAGTAGGCTATTGGGTTGTGTTATAATCGGGCCACTAGGAGAAAAATATATTCCATTCTTTTCGAGTGAATTTGTTCCATAGATGAGTGAAAATAACTGAGATGGATAGGGAGAGAGGACATAGAGAGGATTTTTTCAATGTAGCATCCCTTGGGCCACAGGCCTTACTTCTTTGTACTCACAGTCATTTTCTATTCAGAGAAAGAGAGTAGAGCAGCCTCACCTTTCAACTGGGTTTTCTCCTGAAAGGGTTTCCCAAGTTATATCTTGTGCCAAATCTTGGTTTGTGATTTTCTATTTCATTTTTCTCTATTCTCTGCATAATCTATATTTGCATGTATATTGTAGGTTTTAACATTGTGCAAATAATTCCTACAAATGAATTCTAAAAAAAACTAAAAATTTACAAATGGTGAGAATAAAAAATATATAGAGGGATATTTTTATTTTGGAACCCAAAACCAAGAAAACTACATTGATTTTTCATTATATTCCTTTAAATGTTAGAATAAATTATATAAATGTTGAAGCATTCACAAAGCCCCAATTCATTAACTGTGCAAATAACATAATCGTATTTTGTTTAACCATATTCAAAAAACCATGAGAAAACCACCATACATAAATCCATGCACAAAACCATGGTTAAAGCTACAAAAAAAAATGGGGACTACCCCAAACCCCATGCAAGGGCACTACCACGCCCCCTGCAACCCACCCGAGAAGGGGACTATCGCCCCCCGTGTGACCTCTTGAATAGTCATGCAAAGAATATAACACATACACAATTAAAAATAATATGCATATCCATAAACCTAAAGAGAAATAAAACCCTAATATTGTATATTTCATAGTTTTAAATATAGCTTTATCAAATCTATTGTGATCAAATGTCTAGTGAAATATCCGCAATGGTTTATGGATCAATGTATATAATATTTACATATTTAAATTTTTTGAAATATTTGGTATTAGAGTTGTGTTTCTCCTTACATGTCGGGTTGAGTACAACTGCTACCAATTCTGCCGCGAATATTTCTACCCACTATTTTCCCCTACTGCCACATTCATTTCCATTATTGTTGTCTGTAACTTTCCATTTCCAACACTGTTCGTGCCCAGTTATTTCCAACACATTTTTCGAGTGTAAAACTACTGCCAATACTCCTTATTTATCCCCATCCAATGTCTTCTCCATATTTTTCCATATGTGCCTATGTCATTGTTGTCTACATCATTTTGTGCTTATGTTTCTTATGTCCCATCTGCCTTATCCACAATCATATTCTTATCCCCTCATTCATTTGTACAAATGTTGTTGCATTCTTGCTTTGTCTCACTATTGTCGAGTTGATGTTGAAACCACCACCATCAGGATTGTATCCCTCTTCCTTATTAACTTAGCCACAATCACATCTAGCTCAGTCGCCTTTCTAATCATAATTTTTTTACAAAGGTTTCAAAGTGTGTTGAGCTATAAATTAAAGAACTGTGATTTTTAATTCTTTTATGAAAGTTATAATATATAAAAAGTAATCATTTTATATATATATACTATTAATTAATTAAAAAAATTTATCTCAAAGAAGTAAGTCAAGATATATTGAAAAACACCATCAGTTACCCAAATGATCACAATGAGCAAATTCAACAAGAGATTGGAAGAATTTGAGAAGAAACTTAACCAAATAATGCAATATATGTGGATCTACATGTGAAACAAAAGGAGTTAGAAGACTAACTCAACTAGAATTAAGACACCACTCAAAAGGAGCAAACAACCATAAAGAATTTTTTCAATCATAACCATGAACAAATGACTAATAATCACAGTCAAGTGATGAATGTTTTAAGCCATCTCATGCAATCATGGAATGACGCAAATACCCAACAAAAAGATTCTTCAAATATGTCAAACCTGATAATCCAACCTTACACTCCTAAGTCTCTGCATTCACCTGCTATAGTAAATTCACAAACCAATATATCAAATCCTCATAATATGATGATTCCTAACCAATTTCCACCATACCCCAACCAATTGATTATCACATACCAACGAAGGGAAAAGCTTGACTTGTCAACATTTCAAGATAATGAGAAGCACGGTATGATATGGTTCAACAAAGTAGAGGAGTATTTTCAAATTTAGAACATTCATAGTGAAAATGAAAAAATAAACATTCATCCATGTAGTAAATTCACAAACCAATATATCAAATCCTCATAATATGATGATTCCTAACCAATTTCCACCATACCCCAACCAATTGATTATCACGTACCAACGAAGGGAAAAGCTTGACTTGTCAACATTTCAAGATAATGAGAAGCACGGTATGATATGGTTCAACAAAGTAGAGGATTATTTTCAAATTTAGAACATTCATAGTGAAAATGAAAAAATAAACATTCATCCATGCAACTTGAAGGTGACGGACATAACTGCTATATGTTGTGAAAAAAGTCAGCATATGTAACCAATTGGAATAAATTCAAAAAATAATTATTTAAATGATTCCAGGGTATCAAGGGAGAGTAATTATTTGCATAAATCACCATAATACAACAAAAAGGAAGTTTGTATGAGTATACTTGAGAATGATAAACATTGTCTACAAGAGTAGCTAGATTATCAGCACAACACCTTATTCAGTCATATGTTACTGGACTTAAACTGTGCCTCCAAAATGAATGTAAGTTTCATGATATTACAATTATTATGGAAGAAATAATTCATAAAGTAAAATAAATTGAGAAAAAATATTGAATTATCATTGTTGGATAGTTGGCATTGGCTAGTGGAAGCCAGTGTATTGGCATTGATTTCAAGAGTGATGTTGGGAGATGTGTTGGGCAGTTAGCATTGTCTGACAGTTATAAAGTGTGTTGGTATTGATGTAAACTATACTAGCATGGATTTTACGTTGCAGCAGATGTGCTTCATGTGTCAAGCTGAGGGGGAGTCTCATGGTTTCTATAATATCTTGTAGAGAATCATCACAACATAACATTTATTAAAAAAGCCATAAAAACATGATTTTGATGGTTGGGATTCCAATGATTTGGAGGAAATTTTTCCTCAAGATATATTCTCAGATTCTCCTATAAATGGCATAGTTTGATAGTTCTTAGAAATATCTTTCTAAAGGTATGTAGAAGTCTGCAAATGGCCTCCTGAATCAGGCATTATTTTCAGTCAAAGGTGAGGTTCCCCAATGTCAAAATGGGAGAGCTAAGGTGGTTGGAGGACCACTTGGAGTGCGTTAGTTTGGTGACAGCAGCAAAAAATTTAACAAAGTAGCTAAAAACGAGGACCAATCTCACTTCGTTTGACAAATTAGTAGTAGAGAGGCCTCCCATTAGCCATAGGCGAAGCCCACATTAGAGATTGGCCCAACGGGGGAAGCCCAATAGACACACCCAAGTGGTATAGTTATGGCGCACAAGTCTAGTGGTACGATTAATTGAGTGGCCTGACAAGGAGTGCCAATAGAGCAGCAGGAGAATTTAGTATTGGATCAGGTGGAGCCCACCCGGTGGAGTTACCCTTGTGGGTGTGCCCCAGTGGTATAGTTATGGTGCACAAAGCGAAAGCACCTGGAGGTGGACGTCAAGACAAAGAGGTAGAGCGCAAACCAATGAAAATTGAGCAGGAGGTCAGTGAAGTTAATTTTGGCAACCAAATCCAATGATAAAGGCGTCAGGAGGTACCCACCTGACAGCTCATCCCAGTGGAGTTTCTCTAGTGGAAGCATCCTAAAGGATTATAAAGGGTAAACAAAATGGAAGTTTTGGGAGATACGCATCAGGCCACGTGGTGGCATTTCGACAAAACTTGAGACGACAATATTTCCAGGCTTGGTGTTCATAGTGTCTACTCAACTTAGTGTTCCTAAATTGATGTCATAAATTGTCAACCAGGGCTAGTAAACTGTTGAAGTGAAGTGCACTATATGTGCCTAGGTATCTTCTTCCTACTTTGTTATGTTTAGTGTTTTTCTAGTGTTTTTGGTTTTGTGTTTTTGTGCTAAGAGGAAAAGAGCTAAATTTTTGGCAAAGAGAAGTTATTGGTCACACTAAAACAGAGAAAAATCTACTCTAAACTATGTATGGCACCTAAGAACAGGAAATTCTAATTCACCAATTGCAAAGCTTGACAAGGAAAGTAACTCATAACATTAACTCAATCCAATTCATTTCATTAGAGGTATGCTGGAACAACTTGAGAAAAGGATAATTTTGAAGCAATGGGGCTCTTTTAAGTAAACAACAACTTACAGTATCACAAAGAAAATATCATCCATAGTTAGAAATTTGTTGAAACACGTTGAGAAAATATTATCTGCAACATAGTAAGGAACTCTATGCTAATTTAACTTATGACACTAAAATCAACCCATTCTTCAACTCAAAATGTTACTATTAAGCCTCATTCAAGGGTTAGAGATCTCTTGGAATAGCTTTGGAGAAAGGTTGTTTGTAAAATTATGAGAAATTGCAAAACAGTCAAGCCCTCAAAATGATATTACTAATTCTTACCCATATGGTAATAATGTGTTAGAAGAGACTAAGAAAAAGAGCAGTTTGTAAATAATGAAAGCCTTTAAATTGAATTTAACAAAACTAGAATACAACTAGCTAATAAAACTTGAAATGAAATGAATGGAACTGAACTAATACGCAATTAGCCTTCGAAATACTATAGCTCTATCTCATTCAGTGTTAGTGATATTTTGGAACAATTCATGAGAACAAGATTGACTGCACTATTCGATGTAAGTAAGCATAAAACATGAAGTTCAGAAAACTGCCTAAATTAAGAACGAAACAGAGCTAAAGTTACTTATCTAAAAAATATGCACAAAGCCTTTCGGACAGTAGGGGCCCTCTACCACCAGATTGGCCCATGAATCACCTCAATATTGATTCAGATCATGTATTAAAGTTGTACTTCTTTCATTAAAGGAAAATGCTTCAAAAACAGAGTATTACAGTCTTGTACAACTTAACAACAAAACATCAACTAGATAACTGTCTCTCGGTTCACCAAGTTATTTTTATAAACAAAATACATAACATTCATTGAGAAGAAATAGGGATAGGTGTATTTTTCAATCAAAATCGAATTATAAATCCTGTTGAGGCCTCGTACTTTGTTGAAGACACCTGCAGAGTCCTTGTCCGGGCAGAAGTCAACTTCTTAGTTTTGGTTTCCTCCACGTGCATAACCACTTGCATATTTTTGCTCAGACTTCGTACACGGAAAGGAATGATGTAGGTGAGTTCTGGAATTCAACCATATTCATTTTTACTGTAAGTGACACCTATAACCTGTGTGAACATAAAGATAGCTGCAGAATATGCGACTAGCTACAGAATAGCTGCATTTTGTAGCTAAGTCTAGTCAAAAATCACTACAACAACAAGACCACAAAAGTTTAGTAATTCAGTTATTGTATGCATTATTAAAGTGAATTTAATCAATCCTATTGATCTTTTAAGCCTGTAATTGATAAAGGACAGAGGAAATGAAGTGAAATTTGGTGCAAGAGAAGGACATCTTTGGGGCTCAACATCCCCCACTGCAAATTTTTTGCATGTCCTCATGTAATTAATCCATGTATTCTAAAACTTCTACTAGGAAATCTAACTTCCTTTTTCTGCTTTGCTTGATGTTCAGTGGCATCCTAGGCTTCCTTATGACCAATTTGAACCTTAGGTTTATAAGTGTCCTGCTCAACTTTTTATTTTTCTTCTTCAGCTTCCCACTAGCCTTGTACAATTTTTCCATTTGCAGAGAGAGTTGTATTCATGTTACTCTTCAGCTATACTTTTTCCCTTAATATTTCATTTTCATTTTTTATGTGCCTATTAAGTACTTCCAGTTCATATTTATCCCTTCTCAGCACTTCAATGGAAGACTCTTGTGGGCTAGGAGTTCTTCCTCTGTTTTCTGAGGCTCTCTTTTCCATTGACTCAACATAATTATAGATTTGTTGTTGTCCTGGGTATACCTCTAGAGTTCCTCTATCAAGATCCTCTTCGTACTGGTACTTAGGAGATCTATCAGTTGGTGTCTCTTCATCCTCAATATCTATGATTCCCGTTTGTTTAACCCCTGTTTTCTTTAATATGCCTCTAAGCCTATGGCTTCGTC